>JAVTVY010050818.1:0-254624 GCA_036873755.1 Hanleya hanleyi
AAATCGTTATATTTTTTTGTCTACAATTACGCTGCAGAAATATTTTTGTGTTTCTTTTCCAATTTTAAACGCGTGTGATTTTGCAATAAATGCGAGTGCACGTATAAATTTTATTTCAAGTTGAACTGGGGCAACTCATGGTGTAGCATTTAAAAATTTAGCAGGGTAGCGATAGACTAAGCCACTATTTTAATGATTTTATCGATTTTTAGACGCGTAACGTTATGGTGCGGTAGTGTGGAAAACCCGGTACACTGGAAATAAATCGGTTTTCCTGGGTAAAATACGTCAAGTATGTTGCTCACAGCCTTATAATGTCACCCTGAAAATTGTAGCTGGTTTATCGAAAGAAAACTAGGAAATTTTATCCTTGGGGCTAGGGTAACACAGTGTGCGGACAAAATGTGAGTACAGCTATGGGTGTCAAATGGGGAGTGTGTTACCGTAGCCCCAAGGATAAAATTTCCTAGTTTTTTCTTTTCGATAAACATGCTGCAGTGAACCCACATTTATTGCAAAAAATGACACCCGTTTTAAAGTTGGGAAAATAAAACACAAAATTTTTTAGCAGATACTACCATCTTGGACCCACTGCCACAGGCCGCCATCTTAAACCCACCATCCACCACCCCACCACAGCCGCCATCTTAAACCCACCATCCACCATCCCACCACAGCCCCCATCTTAAACCCACCATCCACCATCCCACCACAGCCGCCATCTTAAACCCACCATCCACCATCCCACCACAGCCGCCATATTAAACCCACCATCCACCACCCCACCACAGAACGATTAGACTTTAAATAACGTGTAGTATGTTGCCATTTATTCACAACTACAATCATGGGTACAAGACAAAGACTATTCACCGATCCGAGAGACCCTAGAGAACACAGAGAGGTGATTACGAGTGGAGATGAACATAACAATGGTGGAGTGGCAATAATTACAAGCTTTCATCAGGTTATTGCCGACGAAACGATGATACGGCGAAGTGAAGAACAACTGGAAGAGCTGCGGAGGGAGGTAATGGAAGAAGATGCGAGGTTGATAAGACAACGAAGTCAAGAACAAGACCAAGAAATCAGGAGGGTGGTGCTGGAAGAAGAAGATGGGGATATAACTGAAGAGGAAGAAGAACTCCCCTGGTTAAACAGTAACAGACCTCCATCAAATACAACGGCTACTCAAACTCCGATTATAACGACGTCGGCTTGCGAAACCACGTCGGCTACCACCGAAACAACAACAACAACAACAACACCACTACCACCACCATGCTCTTGGGCCGAGGTAACCCGCCTGAACGAACAGATTAATCACATGAGACAAGACATTGATCAAGTGGACGTTATGATTTTAAAACAAGAAGAAGCCCTACAGAAGGAACAAAGTAAATTAAGCTGCAGTGTGTGTACAGACGAAGAAAGCCTGTACGCCCTATTTCCGTGCGGGCATTTATGCCTATGTGAAGAATGCTGGGTGACGCTAACATGTATAGGGGACATGTGCCACTGCGCTGAAACGGACGAACAGCATTTAAAGATCAAGTGTCCCGTGTGTAGGAAGCAGGTAGCCGGGGTAAAGAGAATTTACCGCTCCTAAAGAGCCACCCCATCTTTCCGAAAGGGAAAACTTCTAACTCAAAAAGCACCCAAAAAAATAACACCAGCTCCCATCATTCCCCCTATGAAAAAATTTGTTTAATACAATTGCAAAAAATTTTTTTTAATACAATTGCAAAAAAGAATGAACACTAACAACCATTTTTTAATTTTCTACTATTTTTATTAACACAATTAGAATGAACGTGTTATCATAACGGGCTGAAATTATTGAACCAGCACAGGGGCTTGGGACTAGAAAAAAGAGAGGGGAGGGGGTTGTTTTTGTCGAATCATAACGGACTGAAATTATTGAACCAGCACAGGGGATTGGGACTAGAAAAAAGAGAGGGGGAGGGGTTGTTTTTGTCGAATCATAACGGACTGAAATTATTGAACCAGCACAGGGGCTTGGGACTAGAAAAAAGAGAGGGGGAGGGGATTGTTTTTGTCGAATCATAACGGACTGAAATTATTGAACCAGCACAGGGGCTTGGGACTAGAAAAAAGAGAGGGGGGGTTGTTTTTGTCGAATGAACGTCTTCAACTCTGAGTATTGAATTTTAATACAATTAACAGTAAAAACTCTGAGTATTGAATTTTTAATACAATTATACGCTCTCGAGCCGCTTCAATGAACGTGTAGGAATACGGTAAATGTTTTTCAACACTTGTTCAATAGTTATGCAACAAGACTTGTTTGAACATTGAATTTTAATACAATTAACAGTAAAAACTCTGAGTATTGAATTTTTAATACAATTATACGCTCTCAAGCCACTTCAATGAACGTGTAGGAATACGGTAAATGTTTTTCAACACTTGTTCAATAGTTCTGCAACAAGACTTGTTTGAACTCATCATCGTCTTTCCGCCCCTGGTGCACGTAGATATAGGTAGCAATCTCTTCACGTGGAATTCTGGGAGGGCAGGGCAGCTTCCAATGCCAGGGCAATTTGCTCCTCGGTCACGGCCTGTAGTGCCTCAGTGATCAGTGCGTATGAGAGTACACTATTGTCCACACACGTATGCATGTTTATCGGACTGTTGTTGTCACAGCCTGCACATGCTTGGATACGCAAGTGTCGAATGCGAGGTCTGATAAGATCCAGGACTGTGTCGATGTACTTCTTATAAATATAGTGAGACACCTGATAAGCCAGGGCTTGACGAATTGGGGCTGTGAGACTCTGCAACTTCCGCCACGCCGTTATTTTCAAGGTGACACCCTGAGGACAAGGAACACGCTCTTGCGTATCTAACCTCATTTTCCATTTGCGGATATGCACGAGGAGCTGGTCGTTGAAATAGGCACAGCTGACAAAGATGTCGTCACCCACATAAAATTTCGCTTCGTTACCTCCCTGGTCGCGAATAACCGCATCGATGGCGTAATGAAGGGTCTCTAGTTTTTGCCAGGTGTCGAAGGTCAAGGCAATATGCCTAGCGGGTCTGTCGTTATAGGCCGGTGCGTTAAAATGCACCTCTTCGTCTTTGACACTCACAGTTAAATAGGCTGAGAGCTCCCAAATGTCCGTGTGGGCTGCCTGGTTGGCCTGCTGGATAATGTTATTGATATCCTGCACAGACATAGGAAGTTGCACCTTTTCTTGTTCTTCTTCTTCTTTCACAGGCACTTGCTGGGATACTGGCTGAAGAACTGACTCAGGTATTTGTAAAGGTTTTAGTCGGGGCTGTTTGGGTCGTACAGCGCGTTTGGCAGGTACACCAGACGCTGGTTGCGTACGTTTGCTAGCTGTACGCTCTTCGGTAATATCCATGACTAAGATATCATCATCTTGTATAACGTCGGCTTGAAGTAGATCTGCTAGTTCTTCATTTCCCGTCTTCTTCATCCCCTCCACGAAGGCTAGAAATGCATAGGGGGTAGAGCGCACTAGACCATCGATGAGGGCTCTGTTTTGTGCTGAAGTGGTTTTCTCAGCCATGATATCTTCGACACGCTGTTTCAGAAGTATGTTTTCCTCCATAAGCAAATCACATAATTCGGCCACATGCTGCATTTCATCAATGAGGCGAACACGGTACTTTCGAAGCTTCACTAAAAATGATGATGACTCCATGACTATGGGCTCAGGCTGATGAGCAACTGCTACGGTGTAAAAGTCTCCTGAATTTGCACTCGTAAAATTAAAAAAAGTAAAAGGTTCTCCACAGCTCATACAAACAGGCAAGCAGGCTGGCTGGCTGACTAGAGGTGAAGCAGACAGGCAGGCAGGCAGGCAGGCAGGCTGGTCAGGTCAGGTAAGTCAGAGTGCTCCGCAGGGTAGTGCAATGAATACACCCCACCCCTAAAAATCGCCTGCTTTTATACGTTTTTCTACAATCCGCCATCTTAAACCCACCATCCACCACCCCACCACAACCGCCATCTTAAACCCACCATCCACCACCCCACCACAACCGCCATCTTAAACCCACCATCCACCACCCCACCACAACCGCCATCTTAAACCCACCATCCACCACCCCACCACAACCGCCATCTTAAACCCACCATCCACCACCCCACCACAACCGCCATCTTAAACCCACCATCCACCACCCCACCACAACAGCCGCCATCTTAAACCCACCATCCACCACCCCACCACAACCGCCATCTTAAACCCACCATCCACCACCCCACCACAATGACCCCATGTGACAGAATACTCGCTTCTGATTGGCTGTCGCGTGACGGCACAGAGGTCATATGCAAATTTCTGAGGTCAATTAGCGCTCAAATGCTCTTATACTACTACTGACCTTCCTTCCTGTTTGAACCTACTGCGGTATTGCAGACGGTAATTGAATCACCCAGACGGGGACGGTGACTGACGAAAACATTTGGTGCCCTTGTTTCTTGATCATTGTGAAATGTACGACCCTGTTCAACGCCTCCTTGAACTGCCTTGTAATTCTGACCGGAAGGAATTCCAAATTGCTGTCCACAACTGCCGTGAGTGATGTCCATCTCAGTGATAAAATTTCGACCCAAACACTGTTCCTTCCTATAACAGCGACATGTTTCTCCTCTTCATTGGTGACGTGACAGCGTGTGCCAGAAACCTCTGGAACGAGTCCATTCCGTGGAACAATATCTACAGGTACAGTTTGATTCGTTTCATTTAACAGAGCCTTGTAAATGGCCGTAGTGATTGAAAAAAATAACTGTGTTGTGATATATTCTCTGCCTGGACTTCCCTGAACTTTCTGTCTCACGTTGTGGAGTTCCCACTGATTGACAATAGTGCGTGTGATGAACAGTGTGTAATTTACAGGAATGGGTCATGCCCTAACGAACTCTAAGACATTGTACTCTTATAACTTTCTTGGGACATTTTGGACTGAATCCCCAAACAGGTTGGTAACATGTATTGAACAATCATGTTATATGTGCTATGGTAATACCTTATATGAACTTTTGACATCTTTCGTATATTGTGCACGTTTTGTTAATTATTGATAATGCGCATGCCCAGTGAAGTTGATAAATCAATGATAATACCGATAGATTGAATGAACCTTTGCAACTGATAAATTTAGTGATTTGCAGATTGATAAATCTAGCCTTTGAAGTTTGTATTAGAATCTTGTGATGTGGATCTACAATGATTTTTTTTTGTTAGGATATTTGTCGCGATCAGTTTCCATAATAGCTAGTGTAGCTGGTGAGCTAAACACTTAACGTAATTTGAGCTAAATGAAACTAAGATTATCGCGTATACACTGAGTACATGTACGTACTAGTGTTTGTAGCACATGAATGCTTGGAATAGGTTGTGTGAAGCCCGGTGGGTGTTGGCTGATGTGCCCCCACAATTCCCGATCAGGCCATAGAAGCCTGGATATATTTGGTTATTTGTTTTTTTTTGTATTGTTGTTTGGATCCTCAGATATAAGTCTAAGATATTGGATGACAAATTGGTTTCAATTAACACATACATATTGTGTTATTGTGTCCATGTCAACCATAAGCTTCTAGCTTTCATAATGATTTCTCTTGCACTGAATTGGTATGATTTTTCTTGCACTGAACTGGTATATTAATTCTGTTTCGAAATAATTTGCTTCTGTTTGTTCTGATTGACATTATCTTGCATGTAGGTTGGAGTTTTGACATTATGTTTTGATTTTCATGAACATGTAATCTGTTGGTAACCTATATTGGATTTGAAGCTACTAGAAGAATTTTCCAGCAATTGTTTTGATATTGTGTTTTGAGCACATTGTTTTGACATGTCCACACTTGTCAGTGACTGGCACGTGTCTCACATACCTAGAATACTTTCATTGAACTGATAGTAAATATGGGCTTATGACTTTACGCAATGAATATGGACTACGGTAATTGAATAAATTGTTTCCGGTATTCGACCGATATTTCTGATAACGGCCTTGGCTATTCATAATGGACTATTCTTTGACATTCCGTTATTGTTCTTGCTGCCTTAGGCATTTTGCGTTTATACTTTGAGATGAATAAACGATCTTCGTTCGTATTTATTCATCTTCCATTGTCGGATGATATGTGAAATGTCGATTCTGGACCACCATATAAACGCATAAATTTCGATTTTCATTTAACAATTTTATGTAACTGTGTGCACGCAAACCTTGGTATTATGATGTGTTTTGACAAAATCTGTTTCCGAAATACTATTCCATGACCCTTCAGGTCGGTTATTGTAAACACAATTATTTGTGAGAATTAATTATGTAAGTTCAGATTTATACAGATAACGTAGAAACCGCTTATGTAAGTATAATGGTTTAACCTTGGTTTTGACGAATGAAATATACAATGCGACAGATCTGTGATCTGTCTGTCATAATTGTACCGAAGCTGTGAGTACATCTATGTCGGGTTAAATTGACATTGTAAATGTCTAGCATTGTATATAACGGAATGAACGGCATATTATAGTTAGACTTTTAACACCAGGTCTCCCTGATGGCAGTACCATCAGGTACCGCAGAGGCTCATGCTTCCGATAATAGTTATTGCTATCTCCAGTTCCGAAAAATGACTGTTTACAGAATAGTCTGTCTACCAAATGATGCCGGTCATTCCTAAAATAGATAAATTTCATAATGGCTTTGTTACCAGGAACAAGACTGCAGCTTTCATAATGGCGTGGAATGAATTTACAATAAATCGGCTTAATATCCAACAGACGTTTTCATTGTATCCTCTCTCATTTAAAGAGTTTGTCAAGACTTCGAGAAATCTCAGAAGCCGGACCTTGGAATCTATTATTGCTCAGGTTTTGTCAAGACGATCCCTGTGTCTTGAGACGACTAATGCGTTACAACATCTTAAAGATCACGCGCACAAGCCCTGTCGTCTTAAAGACCTCAAATTTCATAACATGATCAGACAGATCCTAATGCCGAGTTGAGCATTTCAGATAAGACATTCAACATGTTCTAGCTGTGGATGTGTAGTACGAAACACGCATATACCGCCCGTGAGCTCTACTTATGCCTAACTTTTCGTGCCAAATTCCATACCACGCTGAATGACCAGAACATCGATTCAGCTCAGAAAGCAATTAGGGAAGGGTTTGTTGAAGTGGCGAAAAATACTTGAGATTTGTACATATAAGGCAAATCCGAAGATTTACTTGCCCATGCAAGCTGAAAACCACTCATCTCATGATCTTCAACGAAATGTGTTCATTGATTTCTTCTATCGGACATTGATCTATCGGTCTGAATTCAGATGATACTTACAAGGCCAGGGGATATGTGTTCATCAAGCATTTCCTTAAAGCTCAGTTTAGATAGCAGTACAGACGAGTGACCAGTTCCGATCCAACAATGTGAAATTTGCATCTGTTTCAGAAGGAAAGGGTTTGATCGGCATATTCATTATCTTGATCGCCGTACAATTGTCCATAGCCTTTATTAACAAACTAACTTAGCTGGGATAAACTGAACTGCAGGGAAAATAAAATTACATTTCCTAATGAGAGGTGTCAGTTCCGACCCACTGTCGCCAGTTCCGATCCAGCCTCGTTTTGACATTGACCTTTGACCCAGATATAAACAAATGTAATCGTCAACATGATGAATTTTCCGCCAAAGTAGGGTCCTGGCTGGATATTTCGTTTTGAATGTCCTAATCTCATAAGTGAACATCTGACGTTAAAGGATGCGGGTTGAGGTGATAGTGATATGGTCGAGCTAATCATATTGGCAAGATATATTGGACATTGAAATAACTTCGATGGCTAATAAGCGTATACTCACTCGAAAATGATGATAAATCAACGGTACTTCTACTTATTTTAACTCTGAATAGCAGATTAAAGAGAAGAAATGTTTAATCAGCACTCGAGTTACGATTTTACGTAGTGAGCGCTGCTTTCGCAAGACATTTTCAGGCCATGGTACGACCCAGCTTGGCCATCCATGGATGATGGTGGTTCGGAACTGGGTCCGTCAGTTGATGTCAACAATGGGGCAGGTAGCCTTTAGAGAGACACCCCAGTAAATAAATTTATGACAGATACATAGTACCATATGATAATTATATGTGAGAAACAAAACATCAAAACTTTGATCGGAAGCGTTGGCAGACGACACGGTTTTTGACCAACGGCGAGTCCTGGTGTTTGTACTTAGACCGATGTAGTAGTGTGTATTGAGTGGGTCTGCAAAGCTGTCTCTTAACAAAATCAGTGAATGCATAATATAATTTAACCATGATTGAGAGGTTGATCAACTTGCTTGAATACACCAAATGTTTTATGATTTCGCGTGATCATGGTTATGACAAGAAGCAATATTTTGGGAAGTGGGTCGGAACTGACACTGGATCGGAACTGGCGACGTCACTGTACTAGGGAAAGCTTTCTGTACGTCAGAAGTCTGATACGTCTTTTCACATATACCCACTAAAGGACACACAATTTATATATCACATCTCAAGACGATATTACATCGTAGGCGGGCACATAAGACTAACACTGACGTCAAAACCGGAGGCAACTGTACACAACAGGGGTTACTTCTTCTGTCAAACACTAGAACTCATCTCTTAGTCAACTTGTAGCATTGTCATAATGGGACATGTATAAACAACGTTGGGAATACTTTTACCATGCACAGTTCAATAGCTATAAGACGTTTTGAAAAGAAATTCACTTTTCAATAAATGAAATTACTATTGACAAGACTATACAGGACGTTACACAGAGGCTTCCATACATTTCAGTCTGGAAACATCGTCAGGCTGTCAAGGGAATATTTGGCCAGAAGCAGCATGTGGTGTAACTGTTGGATTTAAAGAGCTCTGCTGCGTCACACCCGCCATACGGCTGCTCTGGCAAACAACGTCGGGGGAACATCCTAAAACTGACAGGATTATCCGAAGTGTTTCACAAATTATATCTGAATTAGGCAGCACTATTGGGCCTAATTCACAGCAGCGTATAGTCTAAGTGTTTTTGTAAACAACAGTAAGTCTAAACGAAACCATGATTAAGGGTACAGAGCCCTCCTGCACATACTTTTACACACCCTCTAGAACTTGTCTTTATACAGCTAAAAGTATGCCACACAGCTATGGTAATGTATACATTTCTTGAAAGCACATTCCTTGAGGATTCCAAATATATAAGTTTGTTCACTGCATACCTGTATGTTCTGACGATATTTGGATTTAAAATAAATTTAATTAATTTAATTTAAAATTTAATTTTAAATTTTTAAACGCTATTTTCAAAAAAGTATTTAACTTATCGTAACTTACTTCATCATTTCCCGTAGAAGACGATTTCAACAGGAAATCTGTGTCTCAGGTTTATCAAGTTTGGCCTAGTTCTCATTCTCTTGACATTTAATGAAATATTTCTTCACAGAATCGAGCTACTCACAGTTTTGAACTTTTAAGTTGAATTAAATGTCAATAGAAAAAGAACTACACCAACATTGACAAAACCGAGACACAGATTTCCTGTTGGAGTTGTCTTCTACAGGAAATGATGATGTAAGTTATGAAAAGTTGAATACTTTCTTTAAAATAGCCATTTAAAAAAGAAGGTTCATTTTTAAATATTATTGAATATCTTCACAACCAACAGATTTACAGTGACCAAATTTATATATTTGGAATCCATAAGAAATGCGCTTTCGACGAATATATACATTACCACCGCTATACGGAACATTTTTGCGGTACAAAGACAGATTCTAGGGGTGTGCGAAAGTGTCTGCAGGGGGGCTCTGTATCCTGAAATACCAGAAAATTATAGTTCACCTTGTTAACGGCCAACGATAGTTTTGTTTTTCTCGAAAACAATATAAACATCGTTTTAGAATCGTAATCAAAGGGGCACACACCTCTACAGCAGGGTGATATCAAATAACTTTATATTGAATATATTGAATATGCTTAAGATTGGACTGGTAAATGTACTTTGGTGAGATTATGATGTTCTGATTCACGTCTACATAAATAAGTATCATCAGCGGTGATTAATAGACAAGAAATGTGGGGGCGATTAATCTTGCTGCATGGGAGTTTGTGAAATCCCTTAAAGCCCAGTAGTGACCGAGATTTGTGTCAACCAATGAACTCCCCTGTCAGATGATTAAAGTGGTAAAGATGGTAAATTATCACTGTTTAAACCTTGAGAGCACACACAAGGAAATGTGCGCCAGTAAACTATAAATTATTTACAGTTCCAAGTCTATATGCCATCATCGTGGCATCCGGATTACTCTACATCAATGACGGTCACCTTGGAGATCAGAATCCTTTTACAGGCGGAGACACCATTCGATCAGCAAGCTTTAATCAGCTGGACATGTCTTTCCGTGACCGTACTAGCTTAGGAATATTGTATTTGCAAGTCCTTGAATTTACCATGTCTCGGAGGAATGTAACATATCAGGTGTTGTCTGAAAATATTTTGCTGAGCGTCTACTGACATAAATTCGTTCTCGACATTGGCAAATTAGGAAGCAACAAAGAGAACATACACACAGCATCATTACCCATGAAATTGTTATTTGACTGGTTACTCAACACAGCCGATCGTGGAGTTCTCAAAACGTCGTAAACAAGAATTCTATAACATTGTGTCAATAACACCGAGCTAACCGTGCATTTATTATTACACGTTTTAGCATGGTTATGTGAAATCAACTCGCGTCAATTGCAGGTGTTCATTGGGAGATTCCATTTCATAAATCGGATGAGGAAAGGGACTTCTGCTTTCATACAAGTAAAAATCGAATAAAACAAACAAATAAATTTCAAGATGAAATTTCTTTCTCAAGTTAAACTGTTGTTTCCATCGTGAAATTGATTAACAAAGCGACACAAATAGCTGACAGTATCACTCCCCATCTGAGAGACCACACAAACTCGTTCACTGACATTGGCACGATGCCAACCGAGACGGGAGCATCAGCGGACGAGTTTTTTTTCCAAGAATGGGGAGAAAGTTTGTCAAAGTTTAAAATATGTTATCAACCTTTCATTATAATCTTTGTTGATGATCAATTTGGGTGGTGCAATAGAATAGAAATAACGTTTTTTATAGGCGTGCTCAATGGTTATTTTACGCACAGTTAGTGTGGGAAAGTTGATAAATTTCAAGGCGCGGGCTTCGCCCTTGCCCTAAAATATAAACTTTCCCACACTAACCCCTATGAAAACTTATTTATTAATTTTCGAAAGAGTAGCGTTTAGTTTAACAGATAGAACTTGAACTCAACTTAAAACTCATGGTGGGTCGTCAGTTCTAAATGCTCTGTGCAACATGTTACAAGTTTGTAGCTGTTTGTAACAAGCGGTAATTTCACTAATATACTTTAGATAACCGACAATCTTTTAAGAAGCTAGCCATGTTAACCATACCAGGGCGTGATGGGCAGGGGGAGGGGGCGGTCATTCCCCTTATCAAAATTTCTACCCTCCGGAGCGACAAAAAAATTGAGAGCTGACACTCCGCGACTTTGTAGGTTATCATATTGGGATCATTCTGAGCCTATTTGCATACCCCCCTCCTCGTGCATAGGATCATGGGTAAATTCAAAATGGCGACCATTTGGGGTAACAGAAGGGTGATGTTTTCGTCATTTTTCTTAAAGTGATCGTAAACCCGCAAGTAAAGTTTCCATCAAATGAAAGACCATTGCAAACAGTGTGGGAAAATATTTATTGTAATTTTTTACGATTTTATTACACAGAGTAAACAGCAAGTAAAGCATAGTATTCTATGGTGGATTGTTGCAATCATATTTAGGTCCAGTGACGTCACACTACCTTAATACTTATATTTCAAACGTTGTATGCACTTTCTAATACTTGACTCAAACTTAGGGTGTGTATACTTTGAGTTTCAACACAGACCCACTGTTCCAATGTGCATGTTTCACCAAAATCGAAGAAATTAAATGCAAGATTCAAATTGACCTGGTACTTATGAGTTACCATACAAAAGTTAAGTACTTTTTACCCGGTTAGAAAAAATCGCATAAATGAAGTAAAAATATATTTGGATACAGTTCAAATTTGTCTTTCATTTCACCTTCACTTCTTCGGAGGGTTTACTATCACTTTCAAAATTTCAGCTTTTCTGCGAGGAAAAGTGGGCAGAAGCTATTTTCCAGATACTAATCAGATGATTATTTACTAATTTACATGCAGTTTTTGCGAAAAAACAAAACAAAACAACATAATTAAAAAATCTGACAAAAATCTGACAAAAAAATGCCTTTTTTGAAAATGATATCACTGGCATCATGGCCGCCATCTTGGAGTTTTCTACATTTTCCCGTGGAGCTTGACCCAAGGGTATAGTGTGGTAAGTTTCAGCCCCCTAGCTCAAGGATAAGAAAAACAGATTTTCCAGCAATGGAGATATAATGCCACCGCACATCACCAGGTTAAATGCCGTTTTGGTCCAACAGTGTCTAAATGTGTGTTTGAATGACTCGATTTTGTCCCTTTTTTTCACGAAATAGCACATGCTACGGATTTCACTTCCATGTCATAACAAAAATTATAAGGCAATCGAGCTAAAACTCCACATATTGTGTACATGTACTTTCTTTTGCCGTTACAATAAACACAATTATTTTAGGACATATTATTTTTCGCGATTTCATCCGCACCACGTATAGGCCAAAATCCCGCCTTATCGTACCATCTCCTTTCTTACATAGAGAATTTATATTTTGTCAATTTCATGAGAAGAAAAATGAGTGTAGCTACACAGGAATAAACATATTGAAGAACTTGAATATTGAAAAAAAAATATATATATATATATATATTGAAGAACTTGGTTTAAAAACAAGGTTAATTTTCTCCAAATAGATAGAAACGTATTTTTTTTTTCTCATCCAAGAAAATTTAAGGATGAGAAACTTGAAATATAATTCTGAATTTTCTTAATATTGCTATCTTTTCTTTTTAATATTAAAAATTCGGTATTATATTTCTTATGAGTCTCCCATCGTTGCATTTTCTTGGACGCGAAAAAATGTATTCACCGATTTTGAGAAAATTAATATTCTTTTTGCAATGTTCGAGGGCTGACAAAATGTCCTCCAATCTATCTATCTTTGTGTAGTTCCACTCAGTTGTCTTCTGATGTACTGCACTGTCTTAAGAAATGCAAAATTTAAGTTCTTAACTAAGAAGTTTTGAGAAAAAATGCTAGAAAATATTTTTTACAATGATGTGACACAATAAATCTGTTCCCTCAAATTGCTTGACATGGACTCATCTTGACTTATCGCCAACTGCATGTGTAAAGAGAATCCCACCAGTAGTAACATCACGAGCTTACATTTAGCGGATATTATAGAAAGCACAGAAACAATTCTCTCAGGCTGCACAGAGGGGTACTCGAGAGTACAAACAGGTGTGAACTGAAGAATATCTATTTCGCTGGAATCCCTGTATGGCATATATTGCATTCCACAGTAAGTATCAAGTCAAAAGGTTATGTCAGACAACAGGGAGCCGTAAACAAAGTATTTACTTCTCTCGTTTTCAACCGAGAATATTTTCAGTGACTATGCGGCGAAATAGTCTACACGCTTAAAACTAAAGTGTTGAAACTTACTCGTAAAGTGTTGAAATAACCCTTTGAGTGTGTCCACAGGGAGAACACTTAAAGAGCAGTCGGACTGTCCCTGTGGACACACTTAAATGGTTATTTCAACACTTTACGAGTAAGTTTCAGCACATTAGTTTTAAGCGTGCAGTTTTGTGTACCAGTTAGTTGTTAGTTGTTAGCAGCGTGACGGAACGATTCCGAAATGCAGTAAACCTGCATTCTGCTGTAACAAAACGCAGACAGCAACAAAAAAAAAAAAAAAACGATCAAGGAAATGGGTCATGCAGGCTATCCACGTTCAGGCGCCATACGTTTGATACCGACAACAGTTTACTCTCTACGCTATTATTACGGTTCTTACAACAACGTTAACGTTCAACATTAGCATATTACTGTTAGAATGATAAAGGATATCGAATGTTCATTCCATCGCTATAAAGAATTTGTTCGGAAGAATTCTGCTCTTGTCCATTACAGTGGTCTTCATGGTGAAATGCATACAGCGGAACGGTCACATTGATAGCTAACGTTGGAAAGTACCTTTGCTTCACGAGATTGCAGCTGAGGTAAATTTGACGTCGCATTACATGCCGTGGTGGCTGATTTAAGTGGGTCATTGTCTGGTCAACTCCGTGGACGAATGCAGTGGAAATAATCAACCTAATTAACCAATTAACAACGGTAACGAGCCCCTGTGGTTCTGATGACTCTTGGACAGAGACTCGATCTGTCCTGAATCATAAGCTAACAAATATTTATTCACCAAATAATCTTACCTGGAGAAAGAATACAAAATGCTCAATAAAGTTCATTTCGTAAACTGGACACTCCACTTGGAATGCAAGTCTTTAATCTACCTTTTTTGTTGCTTTCAAACATGTACACTATCACTAAATGCCATTTTGGTCTTGTCAGATTTTGCACAGATAGGATTTCCTATTGCTTCACGTATTGGTTATCTCATGAACATCACATCGAAACGAGAGAATAGCTTAAATATTTCCGTTTCGTACTCTCTCTGGCTCTACCCGTTACATATAATGGGCGTGTACGTCTGTGTATTCCGCATCCCATCGCGGTCTGTCATTTGTCTGTGAAAAAGTGACTAAAATTTCAAGTCCTCATATGGCACGCATGCGTTGTATCTGTAGTATTTTGAATTTTGGTTGTTAGACAGTTGAATCTTTATTGGTCGTCAAATTGAGTTACGTTATTTAAATAACCGCCTACACTTGCCACTAAAAGGCGGGTAATATTTAGGCTTACGACGAGTGCGTCAGAATATTCCTTTGAATTAGATATATTTTAAAATTTTTGTTTATATATTGTCATAAGTGTTTGATGGACTTCTGATATTGTGTAAACATAAACCCGTTTCAATCGCCAAATGACTAAAGGTCGAAGAAACCTGATAGATTATGGATTTTGGGATTTTTAGGTGCACAATAGAAGAAAATGGCAAAGACTATTTAGTGGGAGCCATCAGATTAGAAGAAAAACAGATAATTGAACTTCCCGTATAATTTTCCAGAGTCTGTTCGGCATGATAGACATGGGTCCCGAAAATAGAATATATAATATTGTTCGAAACAGCCAAACTCACGTTAATTCATGTTCAATATTTATTAGCTTATTTTCATAATCAATGAATTATGATGCAGTTGATACGGAAAGTGACAAAAATAAACAATCGAACATTATGGAGACCTGCTCTATCTATAAAACCTAATTATTTTGTACAAATATGTCATGAACTTTGGTGCACAACTAGACCAACAAAGCGGCTTGTTAAATCTGCGCGATAAGTATTTCGCCGAAAGATACCTTAAATTGCTTTCCAAAAATAGCGCCATGTTTCTCTCCCATAACACGTTGCTTTATACATTGCTAAAATACATATGAAGTATCTTATTTCAGCAAATCTCCGGGTTTGTAAGTTCTGGTTAATTGGAACTGAAGCGTATACGGTGTTTAGTTGCATCTCAGAAGCAAAGATAGAAGACCCTGGTCTAAGTAATAAGCTACTTAAATGTCACGGTACGTAGCGTGATGGCATTCCCTTTGATACAGAGTATACGAAACGAAGATAATCCATATATCAAAGAAATTACTTTCATGGCATACCCTAATAATAAAAGTTCTCGGTAACATATAGGTTGCTTGATCGGTTTAAGTTTGCTGCTTATCTATAGCGATGAAATAAAGAACAACGCCACTCTCTTCCTTGACATGGTCAAACACCCCGCTACTCCTCTATCCTCTCATTGTACCGGACATTTGGAGAGTTCCGAACGGTTCCCTACATGCAGATGCATATTGTGTTTTCCTTACATGACGAATAGCCCTGAATAGGCCTTCGAACTAGTATTGACAGTGTCAAGAACAGGAAGACCATGAAAATACTTACAATCGTATACGCCGTTTCAAAGACGATGGTCGGAGCTTTCCAACAATATGCAATACGATAGAAATATCCGTTTAGTAATTCCAAATCTTCCATGCTATTGCCAGGTAATTGTTGAACAGTTTCTCTACGGGTAGGCCTATACTTTAGTATGGATACCGTACAGAAATGGTTAATATGGACTTACTAAATATCGTGATCGAAATATCGCTTTCTGAGACATCAGAAGCTGTGAAGTTTCTGATTTCAGAAACGTTTCGTGATAAACCTGGTCCTGACTTCCAATGATCGCTTCTAGCCTTGAGGGTGTCTGGTTCCATGCTGCTTCAAAGATTTCTTCTTTGAAGTAGCAGGAACACAACTGGGCTGGGTGGTGCTTAGTTGGTTCGTCGTGATATAGCTGAAATATTGTTGAAAGCGACATTATTCACTCACCCCTGTTTGATGATCACAAATCTGATTGAAGACTGACCCAGAAACCGATTCTCTAACTGGATCCGATATCCTTCCTATCTCAAGGTCGTTCGGTGACCTGGTGGCACGAAAAGAACTTTACAGCTATATCATATATGACAAATCAACGGAACATATGACATGATAGCATAGGATAGATCATTATAATATGACCTAATTACGGAAAACGTAAAAGTTACAAAATAAACAAAATTAGATTTGCCTTGCTGCTGCGAAATATATGACCGACCCATAACCATTACGAAAAGTGATGAACAATTATCTGTAATTGAAATTTTCTTTGTATTTATCCAAAAATTATGCGAACTATGCTGCGTAGGAAGGAGCTATACGGCTTCGACTTTTGCGTTGTGCATTGGTTGTCAACTTGACCCGATTCAAGTTTGAAATTTGAATTCGTGTCATCGGCAATCTCCGTCTCACCATCACGAGAGTCGGGAATTTCCGGGACATCTGTAGATGGAGGAACAGACAATTAGAGGGTCAGATCTAGTTAGATAATCGGGTTCTGGATCTGTTTTCAATCAGAGTGGATGAGAACGTCATTCCAATTTGCTGACATGTAATCGTTATAAGGTATACATCCATCATTATCAGGGGTAGAATATCTCCTGAAATGAGCAGGGATCGGATATCTCTATTAAAATACTATGGGTTTATATTTTCCATGGCATACCAACCGGAAATAAGAATCGATGTTAAAGGCCCATTATCATGATTAATATGATGCTATGATAATTCAGTTATTTCATTATGAGAACTCTCAGAGCCGAGTACCCTCTAATATGTTCCCATTAATTGACGTTATCCTAATGCTGGCTTCCGTTTTCTTATTTTTATTCGTGTTTTACCGCTCAGACTGTATCCTCTATTTACGCAGGTGGGCTGAGGCGAGTGCCTATTATTCTGGATATTAGATAACAATAACAGCCTAAAGCATCTCATCAGAGATGAAAACAAGATTTATCTAGCTTGACCTTTAAAAATGGGGACTGTGAATTACAAAAGGGAATTCGATAAGACTGTTTTGGTCCTCGTCTAGCGAATCAGTTCTCGATAACTTGAAGGAGAATTCGCCTCAACATCTTTTCATCTCTACATTTCCTCCCAACCTGTAACCATCTGGGTCATCTATACGCGGCAAAACTGACCCTGGGATCGTGTATATCCATTTGCAGCCTACTTTAAGAAGGAATTTCCAGAAATCAATACCACGTGACTTCGTCAACCAATCAGCTAAAGTCTACCGACGTAATCCCAACGTAACCCGCCATTTTCGAGTCATGTCTTTGTGATGTCCTACTTCCGAAGTGGTATGAAAACCTGTGATTTATCAGATTTCTCGAGTCTGTTCTCCGCCGGATGAAGGCCGAACAGAATCCGGTAAAGCACCGTATATCACTCCGCGATAATGGAGACACACGATTCGCGAGCTATCTTATGGATGGCGAAGTGTACGCAAATGCATTTCCTCCCTGCTATTGTCTTAGTGAAATGGCGTGTTTTACGGGTATAATCCATTTTATGTAGTAAATAGTGTTTTTTATTTTGCCCTAACAAACTACATAGGTCACGGACATTAGATACATCAGAGTTGAGGTGAGATTATGTCAGAGTTGAGGTAGAATGAAGTTCGAGTTCAGTAGAAGTAACGTTAGAGTTGTGGCGAAGAACATTTGATGCTACCAATGACGTCGCCTATGCTGCGTCGCATGAAACAAGAACTATAGAGCCTCGCTTTCGCTTACAAATATGGCAGCACCCTGCAATCACTCTTCCCAACCTGAGGTTGAGGTTTGCCGTCTGGATGCTAAGAGGAAATAGGTGTTTATTCTGGTTTTTCGAACAATTTTTGGACTCTTGTATTTTTGGATTTTTGTAATCTCCCCTTGATCTATGTACAATGCATATGATCGTAATAAAATATCGTATCGTATCGTATCATATCACATCGAGTGGATTAGTTTCGTGAAACACACATTATTTAAGGCAGCATTGATATAGCGTAAAATATGCCGTTGAGGAGACACCAAGCCAATTCTACTCTCCCACTTCGAACTTCCATTGATTTTTCAGGCCCCCTTCAATGTTCAAAGAGACGTCACTAGCCTCGAAACCATTTGAGTTTCGAAATGTTTCGCAGAAGAGTGTTATTGATTGGCTGACCTATATAATGAACCAATACAATCACCATATTAGGAGGAGTGACGCCGCTACTTGAGGATGATGTCACCCTACACACAATCGGCGTATAGGTTCTCATTGATTACATTCTACGCCTCGGATTTTGAACACTGAAGGTGGTCCGATATATCAAGGCAGGTTCGAAGTGAGAACGTAGAAATTGGCTGATAAAATGAAGATGAGTATGGTTGGCCATCCCTGCCAGAATTCGTCATTTAGAGGCTGCCTCTAAATAATATATACCATGGTATAAAATGCCAAGCCTGCCATAATTCGTATTTAGAGGCTGCCTCTAATTATTTTGTACCATGGTATAAAATGCCGAGCCTGCCATAATCCCTATTTAGAGGATGCCTGTAAATCGCCAAGCCTGCCACAATTCGTATTTAGAGGCTGCCTCTAATTATTTTGTACCATGGTATAAAATCGCCAAGCCTGCCATAATTCCTATTTAGAGGATGCCTCTAATTCATTTTAGCCGTAAGTCGTAAATTTTCGCCTTCTTATTACTTCCACCCATGATATGCGCTTTCACAAATTTGGTGCCATATCTCTACGCTTCTTACAAGTTTACTCATTGGTCAAATTTAATATTCTTGATATGACATCGAGTTGTTTATGACTTAAGGCTAAAATGAATTAGAGGCATCCTCTAAATAGGAATTATGGCAGGCTTGGCGATTTTATACCATGGTACAAAATAATTAGAGGCAGCCTCTAAATACGAATTATGGCAGGCTCGGCATTTTATACCATGGTATATATTATTTACAGGCAGCCTCTAAATACGAATTGTGGCAGGCTTGGCGATTTAGAGGCATCCTCTAAATAGGAATGATTTAGAGGCATCCTCTAAATAGGAATTATGGCAGGCTCGGCATTTTATACCATGGTACAAAATAATTAGAGGCAGCCTCTAAATACGAATTATGGCAGGCTTGGCATTTTATACCATGGTATATATTATTTAGAGGCAGCCTCTAAATGACGAATTCTGGCAGGGATGGCCAACCATAGATGAGGACTTCCACGCTGGAAGCTTTTGTTCCAGAGCAGAGCATGCCACATCTAAAGCATCATCCCTAGTCACGGCACGGATTTTTTAGACGAGATGGATATCTTATAAGCCATAACGATTACGAGCCGGTTGATTCGGAATCAATCCGGAGCGCGTTCGTGGCCTCATGACCTCTCCGAATATGCCCATATTTGAGCGGATTATAGGCTCCAGGTAATGTGTTGTACATTTCATTTCCTCTATTTGTTTTGAATTATCATGTTTCGTATCCGTCGTTGTTTTGACTTGAGAGCCGCCCCCATATGGTTTCCCTCGGGATCATGAAGGTTGCGCATCGCCCTAAAATGTCATTGGCTGTTATTTTAACCTGACAGTTCCAGTAATAACTGTACAGCCCTATACTGCCTACAGGGCCTGGTACAGAGGTACGGGGTATACAGACCTGTATTATGGAGGCTGCATGAAAAATAAAATATTCAGTACTGGCAGCCACAGAAAATTGTCAGACCACGCATTGTTCACGCAAGAAGAAAGGTTTCGGCCCAATGCCTTTGTGTTTGGTGTTGGTGGCTGGTCAATACCATTCAGTAGTGTGGCCATATCCAACAACACCAAAAATAGTGCTCAGGTCAGTTTTTTGGTTTTGGCCAATACCAATTAAGGTTGAAGAAAATGACCGAACACCATATTTTGTTGATGACTGATGAGTGGTAATACCGGCTTAACACCAAATAATGATGTTGGTCAACACAAATGAAGGCTTTTGCGCATTATGGTCAACACCTCTTAACCCTATCTGGCCTGGGCTTTTTGGGACCTGTCCAGGCCTGGGGGGGGGGCCGAAATGGCCCCCCCCTAATTATTTTTCTTACCCCTTGAGCTAGGGATCTGAAACTCATTACACTATACCCTTGGGTCAAGCTCTACCAGAAAATGTAAAAAAATCCAAGATGGCCGCTTTGATGACGTCACAGTGACATCATTTTCAAAAACGGCATTTTTTGGTCGATTTTTCGGTCGAATTTTATTTTTGCAATTTCTCCACAAAAACTGCATGAAAAATTAGAAAATATTAATGTGATATGAAATAAAATAGTTTTTACCCACTTTTCATCGCGGAAAAGCATAAATTTTGAAGAAATATGACAAAAACATCACTTTTCTGGTACCCACGTGGCGGCCATCTTGAATTTACCCATGATCCTCTGCTCGGGGGGTTATGCAAATAGTTTCAAAATGACCCCAATAAGATAAACTATAAAGTCAGGAAGTTTCAGCTCTCCATTTTTTTTCGTTCCGGAGATAGTGCAGAAAGTTTGGTAGGGGGGGCCATAATGCCCCCCCCCCCAGGCCTGGTAGGGTTAATGATTTATACATCATCCAAACGCATGGCACGATCATACGTAGAAACTTCTGCTCGTAGCCATGCGGTAACGGGTGCTATCTGAGTGTAATAGGGCGTTTCCCAAATGGTCACATCCGACTGGTCCCGTTACATCCGACATCGGTGCAATCACATTCATACAACGAAGACACACCTCCAGAAAGCGATCGATTGAAATGATCCCATGGTGGGCCTCGAAGTGCCCCCATCACAAAATAAAAAGCATATCATTTTCCTGTGAACTGCCGCCGATTTTATTTTGTTTTCAAATATGTTAGGCCGTTTGTAATATGATTTTTCTTAAGATAAACAAAGAAGCATGCTCCACTAGAGTGAGAAATAAGATAGCTAATTCGCACAACTTCGTTTTGGTCTCGCGTAGACTCCCCCCGTCTTGCGCCTCGTGAAATGGGGCCGACATTTGACCTCATGCTTTGGGAACAACTTTCGAACTGGATTATCTCCCTCTAGATAGATGGCGCCGTGTGAAATACATGCCGAATCACCGCGATAAACTAAGGGTAGTGTTAAGTGAAACGTGAAATGCCCTTAGCAAGCTAAGATGTGATTTATACTGAACACCGCTTTTTTAAATTACTCGACATAATACATTTGGATGCCTATAGCACTCTAATTTATAAAGTATATAAAACAAGTCTGAATTCATAAAAGTTATACTATATTGCGAGAGATCCTCGTTATTTCCATCAGAAGTTTTCTTGAGTTAGAATGTATCTCAGTCGCGTTTTGATTGTGATTCTTCATTCAAAGACCATGATAATCTTGCACACGTGTAATGCTCAAGCAGGGATACCCTGGTTAGGGTCGATAATGATAAGTCGCTATGATAACACCTGCTTTTGCCTAATATTCGATAAGCCTTTTTCAGAACATTAACTTGGAGAGTCAAATCATTTGGAGGGAGGGAGGGAATTTGGCTGAATGTCACACTCAAGTTTGTTTCATTCATATGGTGACAGTCAGTTTGGTTGGTGGAGGAAGCCGGAGTACCCGGACAGAACCACCGCCCTTCGGCAAGTAACTGACAAACTTTCACACATGGACCAGCTGGGTTCGAACCTGTGCCGGTTCAGCGGTGTGAGGCTAGCGGTCACCAGCGAAGCGCCTTAGACCACTCGGCCACCGAGGGCCCCCCAAATCATTTGGAACCGACATGAATCCCTTGTCATATATGTAATGATTCCATAGATAAGCGGGTATTCATTTGTGAATACACCGGATTTGAAAGATCTGGATTGAGGGCCATCAATAGCTAAACGACAAAAGGTAGGATTGCATATATTGACACAGTTACTGGGACAATTTTGAACAGGAATAATTGAAAAAAGGTGCATGCTGGCTCACCGAATAATTATGTTGGCCAAAACCATTGAGGGCTATCCCCAGGATAGAGACGTATAGTTCTACCATTAAAGATCACCAGGAAATTTTAGAAGAGATGAAGGCTTCCACAATAAACTCGATTAACCACAAGCTACACGAGACGTACATTTGAGTTTGAAAGTCCGGATTTTAAAAATATTAAAGTACTATCTGGTCTAAAAGTTGAATCCCTGTAAGGTCTTCTTACCTCCAGGAAACCCCGTCAGAACTAAAAATAAAAAAAAATCTCTGGTACTGATAGCTCCATCGGTGATACGTGATCAGGTTTGGCTAGATGTAAATCTTTCTAAGGGAATATCGTTCGTTCTCTCTGAGGCATAAGCATTCGTGTTCGGTGACGCATATATGCATTCTTCAGCGCATCAAACCTGACGGATGCTTTCAGTATCAGGATAACTTATTATGTTTGAAGATTTTTGAAGCTTCAAAGTTGTATCAATGGAGCTTCAGATTATATTCTTAAAAACCTGTAAATTATTTAAGGCCTGTATTCTGTTGGTGGTAAACGTCATAAAATCTTAACAGTCACAATCAAAGCTTGACTGATATATACACTTTGAAAACGACTTGGAAATTCAATTGAATAAGGAATAATAGGCAGTGATTAGGATTTTATGTGTAGAACATTACCAGGTCTTTCTTATATCATTGAAAGCTGTTGACCGCTTCTCCCTTGTGTTTTTATTATTTTTATTTCATACAAACTTGGAATAGGTGCTAACTGTCACACGAAATAGGTCTTTCGAATGACGAGCAAATTATTTTATGGACGACGGCTGAATTTTGAATGTCAGATCTGAAGCTTGCTATTTCAACGACGTACCCAACCTTTAGGATGTGTGATGATATCAGGGCTGACCTATCTTTAGATTACTAGGTAAATAGGTCTGGTGTCCCATCCAATGCAAGAAAATACGTTTTCGAAACATTCCTGGAGATTTTGTAGCTTTGCCAAGATCGTTAATTAGGCTTGGAATATGTGCAATAATGTATAGATGTATCAATGAAGCGTATTTCCACACGATACTGTGACCTGTCAAACATACTCAGCTAAACGCTTCGTTATTGAAATGATAAATACACCACGGAATAGATCTCTATAGCTCCCATACTCGTACTTTTCCACATTCAATAATACGTTCATGAGACTGTATGAAAATTCTGCAGATATTTATTATTGTGACGTCTCAAGAGAGACTTGCTTGTGTTCATATGCATTTTATCGATTATGATTGCTGACTGTGATATGAAAACGGCTTATAGATTATTGACAAGGAACTCCGTCATCTGTATCTCAATTATCTTAAACTTCAATCTTAAACGGCAAAAATCACATGTAATTATATATCGAGCTCCCGAGAATGACATTTACTTTGATATCACACAATATGTAAAGTCTTTATTCCCATTCTTCATTCTAAACATTGACCAAACAGTGCAGTCATGATTAGCTTTTAGAGCTGGCGTTTACCCCAAGGATGCACACAGACCACAAGACGGAACCACTGCTGAATAAAAGCTACTGGAGGCCCATATTTTACGCATTTGCCATACCAATTTACCTTAAGAACTGTGGGGTGCATTATCTCTTGTGCTCACACTTAATTTGATGACAGACGTAAGTGTTTCTACTCAACTCACCTTAAATTAGAGTCTACGTCAATGGGCTTTGGTTCAGCGTAGACCTCCGATAACAAGTACAAGTATTATACATTTTCATCTGGTTTTACTTGTAGTCAAGTCAATATGCGAAAAAAATGTGTGGTTTTTCTTCAAATAAAAGCTTAACATTTGACATAGAGGTACCTCGAGGTCTGGGGAGCATTTCTAGTGTATGGAGCCATCGCGAACTTGTCCATGTGAGTAACTGTTTTTGCAAAATGGTCGCCAGAAAATAATATTAGCATCTGGAATGCGGCACTATTTTATATCTTTGGGAAAGTGTTTGTTCGTCATATGTCAGAATATTGATGAAAAGTGCCGTGTTAGACAAATAAATGTGGCCATATGGCTGTGATGGCCATCTTAGATAACAAAATGGCCGCCATTTTAAACCGATCTCAGGTCAATAGTCTAACAATATTCAAAATCCAATATCCAAAAATGTTTCTGATGCCTTCCACTGCCTTTGTGCCAAATTTCACAGTTTTATGATAAAATCTGCACATATTGTATGGGCTATTAGTTGATAAGGAAGTTTCAATGCCCAGAAAAGTTTACTGATATATTGGAGATCCAATAAACCAAGAAGTTGCCATCTATAATTCTGTGTTTTTCCCAATGATCAACTGATGGGCGATCTACTAGGGCATATATCTCCTCCCATGCAGAAAATGTCATATTCTGGGCTTCATTTTCCGCATTCTGGGAAATTTAGAGTCTGAGTTGGGTTGTTTTATTTAAAAAAAAAACGCTTTAGAAATATCAAGGAGAGAGAGAGAGAGAGAGAGAGAGAGAGAGAGAGAGAGAGAGAGAGAGAGAGACCAATTTTACGTCGCGTGCAGCAATATTGCAGCTTTCTTGCGTCGAAATATCCATGAAATGAAATCTTCGTCATGCACAGGTCATTTTTCTTTCAGAATTAACCTGCCTCGGTTAAATGATGATGTTCACAGAAAATAAATATAAGATTTACTGGTTTACACTGGTTGGGGGGAGGGGGAGGGGACTCCTTTTTTCATCAGAAAATTAAGCTATTATGAGAGTGTTTCCGGCTTATTCCTTAGTATTTATGTAGAATAGGTAAGATCGATCATTTTAAAAAAGGGGCTATAATTGTACGTTACCTATACATAAATGTTGAATTATTAATCAGGTGCAGCGGATCATGGGCGAATTCAAAATGTCGGCCACGTGGGGTCGGTCACGTGGGGTCGGTCCTCAGAAAACCATATTGACATGCATTTCCCCGTTCCTTTCGTCTTTTTCTGTGAATGGAACTAATTTATTTCGATTGGAATATTGCTTCTATATGATACTTTTGTGCACAAAAGAAAATAAGAAAATGGAGAAATTGGTATGAAGATACCTTCAGGAAAGATTACGTCAGTGCGACGTCATCCCACGCGACCACGCAGGTTGACGCGTCCTGTCAACTGGCATTTAACACAAACTTTTCGGCCCGTTTTAGTCAATCGATGTCTCCACCCAATCCTTCTAACAATGGATGACAGTCAATGAACATCTTTTTCCATTTCAGGTAGATCTGTATCCAAGTATACATTGTGAAGTGTTTATAAGCCCCATAACCTCGGGAGTAACAACACAATTGGGAGCATGCATGGTGAATGCCCCCTCCCTCCGTCCTTCAGACTGACGTACGCCCCAAATCGCTCAGGTCAAGTAGTGTTAAAACACAAGTATCTGTGTCACAGGCGAGCGCATCCCCCCTCCCCCCCGCACCAAGACAGACAGACACACAATCAACTGTATTTGATATTATGCACCCAACATCATCCCCTAGAAAACCCCAATGTTTAAACGGGGAAAAAATGTTCCAGGTTGCAGAGGCATGCCGGGAATATGTCCCGCTTTCGATTATAACACATGAATAAAAGCTATTCTGCTATGTCATTGGATTCAAATAAAAACGGAAACTGGGAGTCGGAAGTTGAAGTCGAGAGTCGGAAATGTCCCTCCCCGGCTTCCGTCGAAAACGGATATATTGGAGAAAGAAAACCCCACCGACTCATCTTTCCAAAAGCCCGAATGATACCGAAAAGACAGCTTTTTCATCCAACATATACAAAGTAATCGATCAATGTGTTCTCTATATGAAGGTCTTCAATTAAGCATCTGAATATCACCGATGGAGTTCATACAGAGGACATATACCGGTTTAGCTTCAACGAAGAAAGGATTCGGGAAATCAAAGTAGGTATTGTAGGCCTAAATACAGAAACAATAGTCTTCTATTACATGTAGGAACAGTACTTGAATATATATAGCTTCAATAGAAGAAGAACTAATAAAAAATCGATACAATTCAGCAACTAAAATATACGGGCATCACTCGATAATATAACACAATTTCGGTCTTCAACAACCATAATTAATGGCCGACAGGTCTAATGTCGGGGAAAGACGACCACATTATCGTTGACAAACTTTCATGTTGCCGGGTGCATGACTCCTCACAGTTTTCTACATATTTTCGAATTTGTCCCTTTTCTTTGATTTTTATTTTCTGGCAGCGCTCAGCTATATCCGTTCAACATCGCACACAGAACAATATCGCTGCCTGCCACACTGACCTGGAACTACTTTTCATATTGTTCATTGTCCATCTTTGAATATCGCACGATCTTATCGCCCGACATTTTTACACAGTTTACGCGGTGCTGAGGAGAGATAGATTTTATAATGCACTTACGCGGCTCCCGTGTCAGAATTACTGGCAAATTTACTGTGACGACATGTACACACGAACAAACTGATATCTGGCCGTGATACACTGTTATCGGAAAAGGTGGAATGAGGTGGATATTTCTACCCTATAGAGTGGAATTATTTTCATATCACATGAAACGATGACATGGGATGGAAATTTCCACCCAGGCTTTCGCATTGATATTTAATTTCGCATCTACTCCATGATCGGAAAAAATGACATGATGATAATATTAATATAGGATGAAAATGTGGAAATTGCCACCAATTTTCTGTTGGTGGAAATTTCTACTATCTGAAGAGAGGAATTTCCCAACTTAAAGGGTGTAAATTTTGGACAACCTTTTAATCTGAAAAAGTGTAAGTAGATGTTCGCGTCATTTTTTTGGGGGTAGAATGAAATTCACACGAACAAATTTAATTCGAACATTGTAAATTTGTCAGCGAAAATTAAACGTAAAAGATACCAAGCTTCCATGTTGTTGGACGATGGCATTCAATTCCGGCGATGTGAATCAATACGGTCATTGTGAATATGGACCTGACATCAGTTTAAATTACAGACTGTCGTATCTCAGTATCAATACCGGTATTGTTGCTGTGTCGTTTCTTTGATCATGGATAGTGCTTGGGGAGCTGAGATGTAAAAAAATTAGTGGGCGACGCTGAACTGAACCATGTTGTGAAATTAATGTAATGTCAGGAGTGAAAAGAATAGATAAAATGCAGGTGAAGAACCAGGGAACAAAGGAAAACAAGAGTCTTATGAGTGTCAATAAATACCCGCGCACGTCTTTGACAATTCAAAACTTAACCCTACCAGGCCTGAGGGAGGAGGTGAATTTTGACTCCCCCACCCCCATCAGGTCCCCGCTACCAAACTTTCTACACATCCCAAAAATGACAGAAAATCCAGGGCTGACACTCCGTGAATTTATAGCCTATCATATTAGCGTTATTTTGAATCCATATTCGTACCACTCCTAGCAACGGATCAGGGATAAATTCAAAATGGCGGCCATGTGGGGTCCAACAATGCTGTTTTCTTATTGTTTCTCAAAATATGAGCTTTTCTGTGGTTAAAAGTGTGCAAAAACTATTTTATTTCACATCAGATAATCATTTTCTAATTTAGTATATAGTTTTTCGGAGAAAATGGCATTAATAAATAATCCAGAAAATCATCCAGAAAAATCGACCAAAAAAAACAACTGTATAGTTAGAATATGAAGCAGCCATCTGTGATAGTTTTTACATTTTCTGGCAGAGATTGCCAAAATATGTTCTGGAAAGTGTCAGATCCCTAACCTCAAAAAATATTCAAGGGAGTTGGGGTCTAAAATGGCCCCTCCCCAGGCATGGACAGGCCTCAAATAGTCCAAGTTTATCACGGTTAAGAGGCACAAATTTTGAGAGTCGAGATATGATCCTTCAAAAAATATCGTAAATGTTGCATTTCACTTGAAAAAGATAGGCCACAATCATCTTCAATAAACTGATCCATCACCAGTTACATACATGTCTGAATGTGAGACACTTAGTTATAATTCTACAAACTGGTATCATTAGTAATTAATATTTCTTCTTGAACAAATATTTCAAGGCCGGTCAACTGGTATATGCTTCTGACCATGCAGCATCAGTAGCATGGATTAGGCTAGTCTATCTATGATCTTAAAACATATCCCATTAACTAGAATTTGACCTTGATGCAATATGTCAACTTTAATAGGCTTATAGTCAATCACCAGTTTATGTACTGCAATATGAGTTTGAAGAGCCTGAGCCATGATTCCTTGAAATATTGCAATAACTGGAATTTGACCTTGATAAAATAGGCCAAGGGCAGCCAAATTTGAATTTGGAGAGCCTACATGTAGTTGTATTCCCTCCAAAGACATCACAGATGGTACAATTTGACCTTGATAAAATAGGACAAGTTCAGCCATCTTCAATAGGCTTCTGACTCATCATCACTTACAAGAGTTATAGAAAGTTGGAAAGCCTGACGATAATCCTTCAAGAGATATTGCGTTAACAAGCAAGTTGGACAGACAGACGGACGGACCAAGCAGACAATACCTTTTGGCGAAACTTGGCCGAGGGGTAAAAACCAATAGGCTCCTTCTTCGCAATCACATTCTATATGTCTGAACTGTGTACATGTACATGAATGTCCGCGGTAAAGCTTGTATATATATATATCTTTATTTCATGAGGGTAACTCTGTCAGTTGCAAAAACTGTTCTTCCCGGAGGCCCTCAAAAAAAAAAATATACAAGTATGTACAACATATACAATCACGAAACACTGCAGAGTATATCACATGTAAATGTCTTGACATAAAAATAGTACATAATATTATGTGCTAGGGCATAGGGATTTTAGAAGTCTGGACTTGAAGGCATTGAGAGATGGGGTTTCTTTGAGGTTATTGCCAAGGGAGTTCCACAGCATTGCTCCAGAAAAACTCAGGCTTTGTTTCAGATAGTTTGTTCTGGGTTTTGGAAGATACAGTTTGTTGTTTTCAGTTGATCTTAAGAGTGTGTGCAGTAATTTCATTAACATATTTAAAGAGAGAGTTGAGGTAGGGGGGACATAAGTGGTTCATGATTTTGAACATAAAATAGCTTTCTGATATGGTATCCGTTCTTGTATGGTTAGCCATCCAAGTTCTTTAAAAAGTGTTTTTGTTGGGGTTGAGTAATCTGCATTTAAAATGATTCTGGCTGCTCTTTTTTGAAGTTTGTAAATTCTGTCAGTCTGTGTAGTGGATGCATTGCCCCAAATTGTGAGGCAATAGTCTATGTGTGGGAGAGTGTACGCATTGCAGTAGGTGATTTTTGCTTCTTTGTTGAGTAGGTGTCTGTGTCTATATAGTATTCCTATTTTGGAAGAAAGTTTTTGACAAACATAATCAGTATGATCATTCCAGCTCAGGCTATGATCAACATTAAGGCCCAGTATTTTGTCTTTTTTGACATTCTTAAGCTCATTGCCATCAAGGGTGATCTTAAAATTAAGATCACACCTTTTTGATTTTTGTTTTGTTGTGAGGATCATACTAGTGGACTTTGAAAAGTGAATAAACAATTTGTTTTCCTGACACCATCTCTCAATGACTTCACTATCCAGACTCATAACATCTTCCAGTTCTTTCAAGCTACGTGCATTGTGGTATATAGTAGTATCGTGAGCATATAGATCTATAACACTAGTCAGATCACATAATAGCAAATCATTAACATAAATAATGAATAACAGAGGTCCAAGGATAGACCCCTGGGGAACACCAGCATGAATAAGGAGAGGATCAGACATGTGATTTTCGACTGAAACAAATTGTTTTCTGTTTTGTAGGTAAGATTCCATCCAGTTGTACGCTTTGGTAGAGAGTTTGCAGAGTTTGAGTTTTTGTAGTATAATAGTATGATTTACAGTATCGAAAGCTTTTCTGAAATCTAACTTAACACAGCCAACAAGATTGAATGTTGGCATTTATGCGATGTAATTAACAAGACTAGAGGACCGAATTAGGCTGATAAATCAATCGATTTTTGTTGGAATCCCTAAATACTTCCTTAGTGTAACGGATCGGAGGGTCAAATTGTGGCAGTAAACAAATGCATGGCAACCATTATTGATTAATGTCAAATGTACGATGAATGAATGGAAACACGCCATTTGTATGGTCTTCTATTTGGGCCAAGTTTGCGTCGCGTGGCGACTTTTAGAAACTCGCCACTCGCCACGCGCCGTGGACCTCTCCGGCGCGCGGCGACTGGCGACTTTCTGCTATCTCTTAACCTGCAAAAACTCGCCAGTCGCCACCCGCCGTAAAACACGGCGAGTTTCGCTCTATCTCTTAACCTGGAAAAACTCGCCGCGCGCCACTCGCCGGATGAACCACGGCGCACGGCGACTGGCGACTTTTGACTGTAGTGAAACTCGCCACTCGCCACGCGCCGTGGACATCTCCGGCGCGCGGCGACTGGCGACTTTCTGCTATCTCTTAACCTGCAAAAACTCGCCAGTCGCCACGCGCCGTAAAACACGGCGAGTTTCGCTCTATCTCTTAACCTGGAAAAACTCGCCGCGCGCCACTCGCCCGACAAACCACGGCGCGTGGCGACTGGCGACTTTTGACTTCTGGAATTCTCAGGACTTTTTCTCAAGTGCGCATGCCCGAGGAGCATCAATTATGCAGTTGCAATATCATAAATCACAGTCGCGATCTCATCGAATTTGAGGAAGTAAAAAAAATATGGAAACTGTTGAAAGAAATACGTCTTTTCATCTTTAAAAATAGGGTCTTGATAGTTTGTAGGGTTTGTGATACAGGAAATATCAACCCAACAAAGAGCCGCTCTATGGATTAAAACAGCAATAAAGGATCTCTTATACAAAGATATCGCCCGTTTTTCACATAAAACTTACGAAGAGAGAAATTCAATCATCCAGAGAAAATGTTAGCATTTTTTCTCACTTTTTTAATCAATATGACGATGACGCTCTATTCGCTTTCTTAATATTTCATACAGCATATTAGTTGACGTTGCTTTTATCTTGTAAAACAAAATTCCCGCGTCGAGTGCTTTATTGTATCTTAAATAAAGAACAATTTCAAAGCGATTCATTCTGAATTGAAAACGATATGCTGTTTTATAAATATATATAGGCACTTATATAAAAAAAAGATTAAAAAAACGATTGAAAATGTTGTCTTGGTGTCAACTTTTTAAAATATACCAGCAGATAATAACGAGAGTATGCAAGTTCTGCACAGAAACGGATAACGAGTATTTTAATAAAGAAATAATTGCACATTTGACAAAATTAGATTGCCCTATATGCGTATTGCATTAAAAAGAAACTTGTTTCAAAAAACAACTATATTAATTATTACAGATAGCTTACATCTTCAAAATTAGTCACATAGCATCAGATGTAGCTGGAGAGTTCATTCATTAGAAATTATGTATATTTATGCACGAGGAAGAGATTTAAAATTAAATTAAATGACAGCATGTTTCGAACAAAATATTCCGATAATTGATGCTCCCCGGGCATGCGCACTTGAGAAAAAGTCCTGAGAATTCCAGAAGTCAAAAGTCGCCAGTCGCCGCGCGCCGTGGTTCATCCGGCGAGTGGCGCGCGGCGAGTTTTTCCAGGTTAAGAGATAGAGCGAAACTCGCCGTGTTTTACGGCGGGTGGCGATTGGCGAGTTTTTGCAGGTTAAGCCCAAGTCCCACTTAAGCGAAAATGTTTACGAAACTTTGCGATGTATTGGTCGTAATGTTTCGTAATAAATCGCTTTACAAAAGCCGATTTTTCCCGTCATTTGGGGCGAATAGATACATGTTTTACGAATAATTACGACTGTTTGCGATGCAGTTACAAAGAAATGCGATACTTTTACGACAGTTAGCGATATTCGCACCCAAATTTAGGCGAATCAGAGCGAAACAGTTGCGAATATGTGCGATGTATTTGCGAACATTTACGAAGTGCATACGACTACTTGCCATTATTTCACGATGTCTTGCGAATACGTACGAAGGTTTTACGACGTTTTTAGGACGTTGTTATGACAGGTTGGGCCAAATGTTTACGATTTCTTCGTATACAATCGTTTCCTAAGTAAAGCCCAAGTCCCACTTAGGCGAATTCCTTTACGAAGCTTGACGATTTAAGATCGTAAGTATTGGTAAGATTCTCGCAAGCTATTCGTAAAGACATTCGCCAATTTCAAAATGTTCAAAAAATTCGCCAAGCAATGCGATTTTGCCTTAAGTCTCAAATATTCGTAATGTTATCGTAAACAATCGTAAGTCGTCGTAACTACGTTGTAGTGCATCGTAATTAAGTCGTAATTTAATCGCCTTATTTGTAACAGTTCCGTTAATAATCGTCAAGAGAAAAATAAACACTATAGTTACGATAATTTACGACAGGAAACGATGGTATACGAAGTAATCGTAAACATTTTACCCAAACTGTCATAACAACGTCGTAAAACCTTCGTACGTATTCGCGAGACATCGTGAAATAATGGCAAGTAGTCGTATGCACTTCGTAAATGTTCGCAAATACATCGCACATATTCGAAACTGTATCGCACTGATTCGCCTAAATTTGGGTGCGAATATTGCTAACTGTTGTAAAAGTATCGTATTTTTTTGTAACTGCATCGCAAACAGTCGTAATTACTCGTAAAACATGTCGTATCTATTCGCCCCAAATGACGGGAAAACCGGTTTTTGTAAAGCGATTTATTACGAAACATTACGACCAATACATCGCAAAGTTTCGTAAACAACTTCGCTTAAGTGGGACTTGGGCTTTATCGTAACTATTAGTATTTATTTTTCATTTGACGATTATTAACGGAACTGTTACCAATGAAGCGATTAAATTACGACTTAATTACGATGCATTACAACGTAGTTACGACGACTTACGATAAAATTACGAATATTTGAGACTTAAGGCAAAATCGCATTGCTTGGCGAATTTTTTGAACATTTTGAAATTGACGCGGCGATAAAACCGTGGCGACGATTTTCTTACGAATTGAAGCGATGGCTTACGAATCATGGCGAATGTCTTTACGAATAGCTTGCGAGAATCTTACCAATACTTACGATCTTAAATCGTCAAGCTTCGTAAAGGAATTCGCCTAAGTGGGACTTGGGCTTTAGTTTAGCGAGCAATGGGATACTCTTACGGAAATTGGTCGACAAATACCTCTGTAGAGGATTGTATTACACAGTATTTCTCTTGCAGGAAACAAGCCTATGTTTATGTATACTATGATTGTCTTTTTGAATTTGGTGCTAATACTGTTATATGAAAATATGGAATAGGTTTTTGGATTATGGACGCAGATATTCTTTAATGGACCACGGCTGAATTATGAATGACGGACAAGACGCTTGTAATTCTAGTTGTAAAGTTATCCAGAGATCTAATCGAGAATCAAAACGGCGGAATATACCAACCATCCAATAAGATGCAGACTTTTTTTTTTGTCATTTAGCCAATCAACTGATACAATTGGTATGTCTGTGCTACCTTTCGTAACTTGTTTCACAATTAAAGCATGACTGAAATACGTTTATACCCTGGAAAACGACTTGGCAATTGATCGGGATTAAAGAGTACTTTTCAGTAATTAGGTTTTTGGCGGATAGAACATCATTTCAGTTTTTGTCTGATGCGTATTCGTGCAATAGAACTTAAAAAGTCCTTTCGACTTGCTGACTCGGGATGTCGTTTATGGACGACGTCTGCATACAAAATGTCGGATCTAACGTCCATACTGGGCAAATGCTCATTCCACAGCAAGATCACAGAGAACCATATTAACCACTTTCCGTGGATTATCCCAGTTCACTATCATGCCTTTTGGACTGACAATGCCCTACTATATTAGTACTGTCAGTGGAACATATCTGGTCTGGTATGCAATGGAGTTTAAGTGTTTAACTTCAATGGATGACATCATCGTGCGAGATAGTCATCAATCACTCTGTGTTTTAAACAATTACGATCAATTTTGTTGGAAGCTGAAAGATGTAGACTTGCACTTGAAGTCGAGAGAATGCACTTTCTCGAGCTCAAACTGTTTGTTTTTAAATATATATATATATCAGAGCAATATCAAAGTCCTGCTCTCTGAAGGAGACAATTGCATATCTCGACTCTGAATATAAAAAAAAATGTTTCCAGGATATGTGTTTTTATTAACGGAAATTCCCATCCCAATGTACAAATGAGCGCCAAAATTCAAAGCAAATATTGAGATACTTCACTGTGCAAGAAGTTCTATCAGGCCTCGCCGTAGTTCCAGCAGTCAAAGCACCAAAATTAAACGTAGCTACATCAGCATCATTCAATATTGGAAAAACTTGCTTATGTTCATATATTTTTTATTTTATACCTGCTTGGCTTTGGCGCTAATAATGCTATGTAGAGAACATCTTCGATTATAGACGAGGAACCAATTTTAAATGGACTACGCCTGGCTAATGAATTACGGATCTGGAGCTTGTCTTTAAGCGTTTAAACGTCAACTGATATTTTCAGCAAATATGATAGTTACTTTCTCACTTCAGTTGGCATGCTCAACATATGTGATGATAGGTTGCGCACACATTATATTATCAACACAACCAAAAGGTTATATGCGAGACTGTAGTATATATTACGCGCGTTATGACGGACCAGACGCTTGTAATTTGAATTTGAGCAATTTTAAAGCGCGCTTTTAAATTTCAAGATTGCACCAGTAAAGGGCTATTTTGTAGCTGTGTTTGAATCTTTCGTTCACACTGACACGTGTTAAGATTAATGTTTCCTTGCAAAAAAGGTGTAATAAACTGACACTCCAGCAGAACGGGTGACTATCGAAGACCTCTCGAAATAGTGTAGAGGGGCATATACAAGTGCTTAATCCAGAAGCAAGTTTTAGGAAAATTTCAAGTGATGTGTAAAGAGAAATCTAATGAACTTCAACTAATGAACTTCAACTAATGAACTTGTGTATAATTCCGCTTAACCCGGGGCTAGGGGCCGTATGAACCCATGTACTTCAAGATCCTCTAGATGACGACCCTACAACGAATATCATATGGATTAAGAATATTGATCAGCGACAGGGATTTTTGGAATATCATGATGTCTTGCCGGCATCATTGAAAACTGTTGACCGCTTCTCTCTTGCAGGAAACTAGCCTATGTTTATGTGTACTATGATTGACTTTTTGAATTTGGTGCTAATGCTGTTATATGGAATATGGAGTAGGTCTTTGGCTTATGGACGCGGATATTCTTCAATGGACGACGGCTGAATTATGAATGACTGACCAGACGCTTGTATCTCCAAGGCTACTTTTAAAATACTTGCGCAATCTTGAAATTTTAAAAACCCACAGCGCGATTTTAAAATTGCGTTCATTTTTAAAACGTGCGAAACAGGTTATGTTTCCTGACCGGAAAACATAAACTGTAAAGCGTCATCTGTAACTTCTGAGGATGTCTCTGCATAATACATTCGTTCCACTGTCTTTTCCTTTGAGGAAAAGACTTTATTGCCTATGTTGAGATTCCTCAAATTTAGGTAATTCCAAGATTATGAGATGAAGAGGTGTCTTTTTAAATGAAGTGATATCGACGGGGCTGTGTGAGCAATGTAGCTGCTAGACGTCGTTCCTTCTTTATTCCATATATATGTATTTCGAGATAGCGAAAATCACTAAGGATTGTGGGAAGGTAATGTGGTGATGAATAGACTTCGTTTATCATTTTCTTTTATTTTCTCAATCCATAGTGAATAGGGTTTATAAATCGATTGTTTGAGAATAAATATTTCAACGAGTCCGATAGACCATTGATTGGAATGGTTGATTCAAGACAACCTTGAACTGAGTGGGGTTGTTGTCTGAAAACAGGTGCATTGAGTCTATGCTGTGAACGATAAAATTGGTGTCTAGCAGGAGTAACATCTGATGATCTGACGATTCACTCCTTGTACGTTTCTTTGTTCCTCCACTAGTTTTCATACGATATAATCTATGAGGCTAAATCGAGCTTTGATGAGTAGCCATTGATAATAGTTTGATACCACACCCTACCGCCTAGCTTTTAAGTTTAGAAAACAGAGTAAATCAATCCATGTGTCTTTACTCCGATATAAGCATGCAGAAATTTTCAAACTACGATCTATTGATATCTGTTGCATAAACTTATACGCCGTTGTATTTGATATTGCTGTAATAGATGGTGTGATCTGTGTAGTATTCTCATACTGGCATTTATAATGGCGTGTTTTTAAGCCAGTTAATACTAGACATGATATACATACTACTACTACAATACCGCAAAGTGTTGTCTCGTATCGATCCATGTGTTTTACTCAACTGTTAGTCTTCGAATGAATTATTGATATAGAGTGGAATATTTTATAAACTGTTATGTGATAAAACCTGGTGGTCGTATACGCTATTCTGATTGGTCGAACTTTCACACTAGGTATGGACTGGGAACTTTTAGGGGGTTACCCTTTGTTTAACGTACAAGGGTCTGTAGATTTTCCCGCAACACTGGATGATCAAACATGGTGTACGATTCTTTAAAAACTATACCTTCGTCATCATACATGGTGATCGCATACTCGATTCTGTTTGGTTGAATATTTACAACGATTATTATGGATTAAGAATACTGATCAGCGATACGAATTTGATATTTTTGGAACATCATGTCTTGCCGGCATCATTGAAAACTTTTGACCGCTTCTCTCTTGCAGGAAACTAGCCTATGTTTATATATATATCATATGAACAGTCAAGCGTGACTGAGATACATCATTCTCTAGATGACGACTTCACAACGAATATCATATGTATTAAGAAATACTGATCAGCGTCAGGGATTTGATATTTTTGGAACATCATGATGTCTTGCCGGCACCATTGAAAACTGTTGACCGCTTCTCTCTTGCAGGAAACTAGCCTATGTTTATGTATACTATGATTGTCTTTTTGAATTTGATGCTAATACTGTTATATGGAATATGGAATAGGTCTTTGGACTATGGACGCGGATATTCTTTATTGGACGACGGCTGAATTATGAATGACGGACCAGACGCTTGTGATTTGAACCTAAACCGATGCTACTGCCAAACCATACACCCTGTTCACGATTTTGATCCTGAACTTGCTCATGCTCGTGTTACGTCACTTTCGGTGATGAAGTCACTTCCTGTGATGACATCACTTCGGTGGTTACGTCACTTCCGGTGGTGACGTCACTTCCGATCCTAATCCTTATCTCGAACCTGATCAGGTGGACCAAAACTGTCCTTGTCCCACTAATCACCATCAATTAGGAATTCGCCAATTATCCACTTCACCTGCTTTCCCTGTTGTCATGATATCATATTCAGAGAACACCTTAACCAGATATCAATGCTGACAGGTGACCCCGGATTGAAAATGAATTTTCTGTTTGCTCATGCGGAGTAAGTTGATAAACTATTGAGTATATTTTTCGTCATGATTTGTGATTTGTGAGAGTGAATGCGTGTGGTCGGCGATTAGGGACCATTTAACTGTGGGATTTGTGGGTGGCGTTCTTGTTACAGACACGTGTTGCCCTGATACGAATTTCTCGGTGAATATAACATGCAATAACCTATCACAGTACAGTCGTCCAAATATCTGTACCTTACGTGTAGGGATAGTAAGTGTTCTGTCAATTGGATTCGAATTAGTATAGCTTATCATTGGAATAACAGTCACCGAAATGCTGATAAATTGTTCACTCTGTCAGACCCTTGGTGGTATGATGTGTCGATATCACATACCAGGGTGAAAGCAGGCCTGTGCATTATCGACATATTGGAGCAAGTGATTGATTACAGTAAGGGTTGTTTACTATTAATTAGTACAGGTGTTTGAACAAATCGGCCGAACGTGATAATTTATCAGAACATTCTTTAAATTGGACAAGCTCATTGAAGTTACCTGTCCGGAAAATCGAAATGACTCACGATAATGCCACAATAATAAAGTGGGACGACAATCATACAAAGGAAAAACGGAAAGAATGAAAATTCAGCAGGCATACATTACAAATAGGTATAAGTGAAAGTCTAACTTATATCTTTTATCTTGATTTCCCATGAATTTGTCGATCCTTTCATAAATGTTAGTGTATAGTATATAATCAGCGTCCATATTTGAAATTATATCAGGATTATTAAAGTTTCGGTTTCGCCAGTTCCAAGCACTCTTGATACATTATTGGGAATTTCTACAGGATAATAAAAATGGTACAGCCTTACAGTATAAAAATAAAACTAAGTACTGTGAGTCCATCATGAAGACGATTTTATAAACACAATACCATCTGTATTTCTGCGGAAAGAAGTACGCCACATACCGTTGGCATACATTTGTGACAATGATAATGAATTCAGGATAATCATACAATAATATGATCCATGAGGAAGTTTACAACGTCAGTAATCTGAGAATCTGGGGATCGTTATAACACATTGTCAACACAATTTATATCAAATGAAAACAAAAATAATTTTCTCACAGGAGTGAATCTGTCACCATTTTTCAAGGATATCACCAATGAGCCAAATTACTTCCAAGTGAGCCATTTCAAAGTCGGGGTTTTCGGGGGTTTTTCAAGTCGATTTATTTACGATTTCGACCTAATGACGCTGAAAATCTTTTATGGACGACGGCTGAATACTGAATGTCGGATCTGACGCTTGCTACAACCATTGAAGAACACTAATAGATCATCAACACAACGTGACAAAGAATGTTTGATTACCTTACAAATTATATCGATCAATCCAGTTAATGTTTTCATACAATAACTATATATATAAATTGCACCATTCCTGGCCGACTTGCTTTTCAAGGTTTTGAATAGACCATGTCACATGTTGAATGGAAGGCTCTTGTGAATTATTTTTATCGAGGCCATTTCATATGATATATGCTGGACATTGATTTTCGCGTTCATAGCACAACCATGTTAATGACCGTTAAATATCCGGACATATATGCAGAACACGAGATATTTCCATACAGAAAGAAGTAACATGTTTGAACGGTATAAATTAGCCATCGTAGAATCCATGTCGGGTATCGGTAATCAATACATTGTTTCGAAGACCATCCTCGTACTGAAGAGCCCAATCCATCAGTAATAGCGACTGTCCTTTCCATCTCATAGTTCATATAACTTCATGTAGTTGCAGATTAACCACTGAGATGTGACTTTTCCTTATTGAGAAAATGTGAGGAATGTTGAACAGTTGTGTTCCTCGCTTCCGTTTGTTTTTTTGCATTTGACTCTTTTGACCATTTAGCCAATCAACAGATTTCGTAACTTGTTTCACAATGAAAGCGTGACCGAAATACTTGGTAATTGATTTGAATTAAAGAATACTTTGCATTGATTAAGATTTTGCTAGTAGAACAATCACGATGTCTCACTGCTATCTTCGAAAAGTGTTGATCGCTTGCAGAGAACAAACATTTTTTTTCATTTTTGTCCGTTTGATATTTATGCAATGGAACGTATTCGGTTATTGACTCGGAAATTCGTTTATGGAGGACGGTTGCATACTAAATGCCGGATCTAACGTCCATACTCAGCAAATGCTCGTTCCACAGAAAGCTCGAGGAGAACCATATTGACCACTTTTCGTGGCTTGTCCCAGTTCACTATCATACCTTTTGGACTGACAATGCCCTACTCTGAGTGATCTGGTATGCAATGGAGCGAGTGTTTAGCTTCAATGGATGACATCATCGTGCGAGATAGTCATCAATCATCCTGTGTTTGAAACAATTCGATATTTTTTTTTTGGTTGGAAGCTGAAAGATGTAGACTTGCACGATGCTCATTCATCCTTATTTATGTATTATACACTCCTGATATGGTTAAGCGCTCTAGCTTGGAGCAATTTAATATACACACGTTAGGAAACCTTGACATCATGTACGTTATGTTTAGTGTAAGATTTTTATTTCGCCAAATTTGATACACTTAATTGAGATGCTTAAATATATAGCTTTGCTTTAACCAGTTTGTGACTGGATTTAGCAAATATTACTCGGTGGGATACGCATGTCCTTCTCGAATATTTACTATATAGAAACGGGACGTTAATTATACAAAAATTATAATCACCGTTGTGGGATGTCAGGATATTTTCGTTTTTAATTGATGAAACTCCTACTGCAGATGATGCGATTTGTGATTTTTGTAAATATTTAGATTTTTTTTCACACACCCAAAGCCTTGCATAAAATATTTGAACAGCAAAAGTTTGACTGCATATTCGTGACATCATACTACTGAAGTCATTGATGCAATAATACCCTTGATACTGAGATTGTAAAGAGATATTTTGTTTAATATTATAACTCTTAAGGATGTCCGCTGGTGGTAAATCAAAAATTTAGGTTCGTGTGCATTTTTTAGCTGCAGACACTGTTAAATGGACTGATCCATCCTCCGTTTGATAACCCAGAACACATAAGGAATTGCCCTGGTTTTGAAGCATAATCATGAACAAAATCACACAAATGATATTTAACTTTTTGTTATATTCTACCTGTTTAAAGATAAATCACAATGTCTATCAAAATTAATCAGATTGGATGAATGTTGGTGCGCAAAATTTTCGGCTAGAAGACTTTTAATGGAAATCACTATCTCTTAACCCAAGGAAGGGAGATAACCTAATGGGGAAAACATGGAAAATGGCTGCCAAAACCAAAAATCGCCAGCGGACATCCTTAATATTATAACTTTTGATATTTATTACGCTCATTTGGATAACCACATTACTATCAATGAGAACAAGCTGTTTATCCGACTTGAAAAATAAGACACACTGGGTAATGTGTACAGAATAGAGATGCATATATGTGAAAATAAGTGTGAGCAATAACGAGTGATATTTGATGATATGATAACTTGTTTGCCTCCAGTGACATTTACAAAACATAACCTTATTTTCCACACGATTGATTATTGAAGATGTCCATGACATTGTGGTATGCGCGTACCACCACCAATACAATTGTGTTGACGAGAGAACAGTATTCGCCTATAATCCTATTCTCCAGTTTTCACTTCTGTAATAAGGGACAGATGTGTACAAGTCAGATCAAATAACCCTTAGACAAGGTGACCTAGGATTGTGGATGAAGTTTGTATTTGCTCTTACCGACAAAGTTTATAAATCACTGGGTTACTAATATTCCCGATAACAATGATTTGTGAGAGTGTAGTCGCGTGGTCGATGATTAGTTGAGTCGAATGCGAGATATGAAGGCGACGTTTTTATATCAGGCACGTGTTCGGGCCTAGGAAAGCATTCCACGAACGCACCTCAGTTCCTTGTTCATCAGAATTCCTGGTATGTGCTTTAGAATAGGTTAACCAGAAAACTATACTGTGAAGTCATGTGACTCTGTCAGTATGTCGGCACGTCTTCCCACTTCCCTTATATGTGTTGTATTCTATCTATTTCCCCGTGCGCGGGGTCAATTCCGTGTACATGGACCAGAAATCCTGGCGCTTGCCCTGTCCATTCCTCACGCTCGGGAAGTATTCATCGGACGCGGACAAAGTTCCGCAGACTCGCGGCAGTTCTTCCTCGAAGTCAGTATATTGGGGAAATTTGTCCGAGCGCATGGAACTTTGTACGCGGGTGTGGAATCCTTCACGAGCGAAAGGAATGGATGGGGCCAGTGCCAGGATTTCTGGTCCATGTACACGGAATTGACCCCGAGCACACGGAAATTTATAGATGGACAAGGTGCTGAGGTGTGTGCGTGGAAATGTTTCCTAGGCCTGGTGTTGTCTATGTGGATTTTGGTGGATATAGCATGAGCCTGTATCAAAGAAAACTTGGAACTCGAAGCAGGTGCGCAATTTCCATTGTCCAGAAATATTTCGATTCGATTATTTCTCGATGTTTATAGTGTTTCAAACACGAATGCTTTCAGGGTTGAAATATCAGGTCACTGATAGGCATTTTCTATAAAACCAGATTGTCAGGGTGAAAGAACTGGAATAGAAACAAACCGATAGAATTTTTTTTTGTCGGAATGGTTATTTAAGTATTCCGGGATATGCCATCACCAAATAGGTATGGTAACATTTATTAGTTGTGTCGAATCTTCTAAATGTAATATGTCGTGTGCAGTGTCGTGTTGAAGAAAATAGCATTACCGCTGTGTCCTTCCATTGTGTGCACTTCAGGAACGCATTCTATAGATAACTACTGTGAATTTATTCACCTACTGGTATTGTGAATTTTCTGAGAATTTGACTTGGATTTATAAATCTTGTCACAAATACATTCACTGCAATCATGATAAATCATCCACCCTTTCAAACCCTTGATATTGTGATGTGTTGATATCCCGTACAGGTAAATGATGCGTTATCGACGCGTTGTAGAACAAGCAATTGATTAGACACATACGTTTGCTAATTACAAGTGTTTGAACAAATCGGCCGAACGTGATAATCAGAGCATTCTCTGGAAAAGCTCAATGACGTTACCCGTTGGACGATCAACATAACTCGTTATGTTGCCTTTCCAGGTTGAGACAAGAATCCAACGGACGTGAGAAGACATACGGCCTTTACACATCCATGAAGGGTATGACGAATACGTAGGCCTACAGGTAGGTGAGTACAATTTTGATTGATAATTCTTTGCATTCATTGTTTAAATTTTAGTTTCGCTTGGTCCACTGTGAACTATTACTGCCAATTAAAAATGAAAAAAACAACAAACAAACAAACAAAAACAGGAGGAATATGAACTACTAGCTGCAAATATTTGTCGGACTTTAATAATAACTGGGTCGAATGCGTAGTAGTAAGCCAATCGCTATAACTCCTGGTTAGTTACTGGATATTATGACATGGGATTAACTTGGCCATGTTATGTTATTTATGGTGTTCATAAATCAGAACGAATATGCACATTGTACAACCTGTCTAAATAGGTAAACTGTCTGACAAACATGGTACAACCTTATAGTGTATAATATAAAACTAGCCACTGTGAGTCCAACCTGAAGACGATTATATGTGCCCAATAACATATGGACATATATCTACAGTAAGAAGTATGGTACAGACAGCGGCATACATTTGTGATAATGCTCATGAATTCAGGATTATCATACAATAATATGATCCATGAGAAAGTTTATAACGTCAGTAATCTGAGGACAACTGTATCACATTGTCAACACAACTTTTATATATCAAATGAAAATTTGCACAAACAAAGAATATTCTCGCTAGAGAGAATCTGTCACCAGTTTTCAATATCACCATTTTTTCAAATTATTTCCCGGTGGACGATTTCAAAGTCGTCGTTTTCATTTTTTATTTTTTTTGTGGTTTTCAAGTCGTTTTATTTGAATTTTCGTATCTCGTGTACGATTTCATTAAAACCTTTGGTGATTGGCTATTTTTCTGTTCTACGTTTTGACGTGAAATATGTTTTAGGACGACCGCTGAATATTGAATGCCGGATCTGACGCTTGCTACAACTAATGAAGAACACTATTCATAGATTATCAAAAATGTTTGATTCAACCACCTCGCTGGGGGTCTAATAATACCCCAGCCATCAGTCAGATTTTTTGGACATGCAGGATTGCCGGCCGCGCGCACATCGCTGGAAGTGACATCATATATAGCAAAATAGATGTTTGCCGAACGTTTCGATTACTTTTCAAGTCTGCATAAATCTCTGTTGACCAATCGTTAAAAAGAATTATCTGGAGATTATTTTCCCTGATTATCTGGACAGAGCATATGAAAAGTAGTTCGCTCGTGTGCAAAACTGAGGGATTTGTGCGACCGGATTCAAACTGAACCGTGCATACGTGATTTTTTTCCCTATACGTCATAACAACTTCCGCTATTGGAGGCAGGGATGATATATGAGCCTGTTAAATGGAGCATGCGCTATTGGGAGGAAGTGTTTGATTATCTTACAAATTATATCGATCAATCCAGTTAATGTTTTCATACAATAATCAACTGCTCCATTCCTGGCCGACGTGCTTTTCAAAGTTTTGAATAGACCGTGTTACATGTTGAATGGAAGGCTCTTGTGAATTATTTCTATCGAGGCCATTTCATATGATATGTGCTGGACATTTATTTCAGCATTCATAGCACAACCATGTTAATCACCCTTAAGTATCCGGAAATGTACGCAGAACACAAGAGATTTCCATACAGAAAGCAATAACATGTCTGGACGTTATAAGTTAGCCATCGGAGAATCCATGGCGAGTATCGGTAATCAATACATTGTTTGAAAGACCTTTCTCGTACTGAAGAGCCCAATCCACTAGTAATAGCGACGGTCGTTTCCATCCCATAGATCATATAACTTCATGTATAGTTGCAGATTAACCACTGAGGTGTGACTTGTCCTTACTGGGAAAATGTGAGGAATGTTGAACAGTCTGTGCTACCTTTCGTAACTTGTTTCACAATGAAAGCGTGACGGAAATACTTGGTAATTGATTTGAATTAAAGAATACTTTTCATTGATTAAGATTTTGTGAGTAGAACATCACGATGTCTCACTGTTATCTTTGAAAACTGTTGATCGCTTGCAGAGAACTCTTTTTTTTCTTCATTTTTTGTCTGTTTGATATTTGTGCAATCGAACGTAAAACGTCCTTTCAGTTATTGACTCGGAAATTCGTTTATGGACGACGGCTGCATACTAAATGCCGGATCTAACGTCCATACTCAGCAAATTCTCGTTCCACAGCAAGATCGAGGAGAACCATATTTACCATTTTCCCTGGCTTGTCCCAGTTCACTATCATGCCTTTTGGACTGACAATGCTCTACTGTATTAGTACTGCCAGTGGAGCATGTCTGGTCTGGTATGCAATGGAGCGAGTGTTCAGCTTCAATGGATGACATCATCGTGCGAGATAGTCACCAATCACTGTGTTTGGAACAATTTCGATAAGTTTTTTTGGAAGCTGAAAGATGTAGCTTGAAGTCGTGAGAATGTATTTTTTTTACAGAAAATGAGTGCTCGAGCTCAAACTATTTTTTAAAAATATATATATCAGAGCAATATCAAAATTCCTGCTCTTTGAAGGAGACAATTGCATATCTCGACTCTGAATATAAAAAAAATGTGTCCAGGATATTTGTTTTTATTCGCGGAAATTTCCGTTCCAATGTACAAATGAGCGTCAAGATTCAAAGCAAATATTGAGATACTTCACTGTGCAAGAAGTTCTATCAGGCCTCTATATGGTAAATTCGCTGTAGTTCCAGCAGTCAAAGCATCATTTAATATAATACTCATATGTAAATATTAATATTACCAGGTGCTCGTTAAGGATTAAGCGTAGCTACATCAGCATCATTTAATATTGCAAAAACTTGCTTATGTTCATATTTTTTATTTTATACCTGCTTGACTTTGGCGCTAATAATGTTATGTAGAGAACATCTTCGATTATAGACGAGGAAACAATTTTGTCTTCAAGCGTTCACGTCAACTGATATTTTCAGCAAATATGATAGTTACTTCCTCAACATAGTTGGCATGCTCAACATATGTGATGATAGCTTGCGCACACATTATATTATCAACACAACCAGAAGGTAATATGCGAGACTGTGGTATACATTACGCGCGTTATGATGGACCAGACGCTTGTAATTTTTCAACTTGAGAAATTTTAAAACGCGCTTTTTAAATTTCAAGATTGTACCAGCAAACTGATCAGCGACAGGGGTTTGATATTTTTGGAATATCATGATGTCTTGCCGGCATCATTGAAAACTGTTGACCGCTTCTCTCAGTTTGAATAATTGAAACTGTCCCGGTGTTACTGCCAAGGCTACACCCTGATCATGATTCTGACCCTGCTCATGACATAACTTCAGGTGAGGACACCTCCGGTGATGATGTCACTTCCGGTGGTTACGGCACTTTCGGTGGTGACGTCACTTCCGATCCTAATCCTTATCCTGATCATGCGGGACAAATATCTTCTTGTCCCACTAATTACCATAGCCAATAATCCACTTCACCTGCTTTCCCTTTTGTCATGATATCATATTCAAAGAAAACCTTGACCAGATATCCAGGCTGACAGCTAGGTGACCTCGGGTTGAAGCTGAATTTTCTGTTTGCTCAAGCGGAGTAAGTTAATAAATTATTGAGTGTATTTTGCGTCTTGAGTTGTGATTCGTGAGAGTGAATGTGGTCGGCGATTAGGGACCGTCTAACTGAGAGATTTGTGGGTGGCGTTCTTGTTACAGACACGTGTTGCCCTGATACGAATTTCTTGGTGAATATAACATGCAATAACCCATCACAGTACAGTCGTCCAAATACCTTTACCTTACGTGTAGGGATAGTAAGTGTTCTGTCAATTGGATTCGAATTAGTATAGCTTATCATTGGAATAACAGTCACCGAAATGCTGATAAATTGTTCAATCTGCCCGACCCTTGGTGGTATGGTGTGTCGATATCACATACCAGGGTGAAAGCAGGTTTGTGCATTATCGACATTTTAAAGAAAGTGATTGATTACAGCAAGGGTTGGTTACTATTAATTAAACAGGTGTTTGAACAAATCGGCCGAACGTGATTATCAGAACATTCTCTGTATTGATCACTGAAGTCTTTAGAATCGAAATATCTCATATTGCAACAATATTTGGGCTGAGACTACGATCAAACAAAGAACAAACTGAAGGAATGAAAAATCATACATTATACATGTACGTAAAAGTCCAATGTTATATCGTTTATCTTGCTCTTTCTATGAATGTGTCTGTAGTAGAGAAAGAGGAAGTCGTGGATGGTTGATCTACATACTGAGTAATCTTCCCCTGTTTTGACCTACTTAATGGACCTACTTTCGACAGGGGGCACTACTGTTTTGTGGTGGATTGTGGCGTGACGTTTACATGACGTCACAGGTGCATTGTGGGATCGCGAGAACAAAAAGAAGTCGCTGGTAATGTCCGATAATCTTCGGTAATGTTCGGTCAATTGCGGAGAATTGACCTCAAGAAGCCAACCCTACCTTTATTACTTCCCAGGCAATGTTAATGTACTCTCAAATACTTGACCTATGCGATCTATGCGATGTGTAATAGATGGACCACCCGAGGTCCCATCTGACTGGGATGGCTTTCATCGGAGGTACCATCAATCTGCGCGTTTGGGCTGTGTGGGGTGTCATATTGAAGCGCTTGTGGCGTAGAGTCGGGCTGGTGTTATTTTTGTTGGAAGTGCCGTAAATCTGCACATGCACAGTCAGAAAAGGGGCATTGTTGTGACAGTTTTTGGCGATAGACGGGCTATCCTTGCTCCAAATGGGTCGTGTATGGTATCGTATTGAAGCACTTGTGGTGTAGACTCAGACTGGAGTGGTGATTTGTCCGGTCACGTCATTCTGAGAATGCACAGTCGGGCAGTAGTAGGGAAAGTGTGTAAGCCCTGTACATTGATTTCGAGCTTCATAATTGACTTCAAATGGCTAGGAGGAAGTAGTCGGCACCCGCAGATGATGCCCCAATTATGGCTTCCTTCCCTTCCCCGTCGTGAGATAGCTGAAACAAAAAATGTTGAAAGCGACGTTAAACCCTATTCACTCACTGCAATTCCGCCGTCTTCGATTAGATATGTATGTGTTGTCCGGCCAATATTTTTTGACAGAATGAACCCCGTGTGATTTCTGTCTTACTTGGGGAACGGCTTCGTCGCTACAACAGGAAGACTGGATTGGTTGGTTGGTTGTTTGAAGTTTAACGTCGCACCTAACCTTATTGGTCACACGGCGACGATGATCCAAACAAACATACCCTAGCAAAACCCTAACCCTAACAAAAACTGACCAAAACTACAAAAAAAAATGAATTTCGAATTTTGAAAATTAGGCTCTACAGACACTGATCAAAATGGATCCTCAGAGAGCCTAATCTGTTTGGTACTTTAATCTACCTCCTATGCCAGACAAACATGAGTAGTATAGGAACACCCGATTCTAGATGATTTAAATAGTTCCGGCAACCTTTGACCTCTGCCAGAGTTTGGCCGCCATCTTGAATTTTGTGGAAAATGGGGTGTATTCATCCGCGGTGATGCGGTCTGGCGGTGATGCGGTCGCGGAAGAAAGCTTCCGCGGAGAAAAAGTAGTCCCTAGACTTGAAATACGGGGAGAAAGCTTCCGCGGACAGAAAGTAGTCCCATGGGTTAACTTCCAATGTTAATGTATACGGGGAATACCTAAATAGACGTTTTGGGATCTAGGGGAACCCCTAATGGGCCGATGGGGTTGTATGAGGTATCAATGTGAAGCCCATGTGAGGGGGCATCCGCCTGGACTAGTGTCTCGGCCGATGGGTGCATGTAAAATTAGGATTTTTTCCCGAAACTATAAAAAGCGGAATACGGACTTTACCCCTAAAATAGGGGAAAACACCTATCAACTCTAGTCAAAAGGGCTAATATCGGTCCCCGGGCTTATTGGGATCTGCCTATCAAATCAATGGGGTGGGTGCATGTAAAATTTTTCCTGAAAAAAAAAAACGGAACACGGACTTTATCGAAAAATCCGGGAAAATGCCTATATGGGGTATGGGGGGGTATATAGGTCGCCGGGCTTAACGGGGCTTGGCTATCAATAGAGTTATCTCCCCCTAGTTCCAGGGTGGGTGTATGTAACATTTCTCCTGGTTGTGGGGTCTCGTTTTCTTAGTCTCGTCAAGACAAACATGATAGGAAGTGTCGCGGAGCGAATCGTTGAAATTTTTGGAAAAAGTTCAGGGAGACCCATATAGTCCCACTCCCATACAAGGGGTATAGGACCAATGTTTGTCCCACTGGGAAACCTACTTCTAGACATTTGCGGTATGGTTGTTTGGATTTGTTTTCTTAGTCTCGTCAAGACAAACATGATAGGAAGTGTCCCGGCACGAAACGGTGAAATTTTTGAAAAAAGTTCGAGGTCTGTATATAGCCCCATATAGACCCATATACGGGTTATGGGGGTATAGGTCCAATGTTTGTCCCACTGGGAAACCTACTTCTATACATTTGCGGTATGGTTGTTTGGATTTGTTTTCTTAGTCTCGTCAAGACAAACATGATAGGAAGTGTCCCGGCACGAAACGGTGAAATTTTTGAAAAAAGTTCGAGGTCTGTCTATAGCCCCATATAGACCCATATACTGGGGTATAAGCCCAATGTATGTATAAATCCATACTGGGTGGACGTGTTGGAGTCTAGGTGAGTCCCTGGTGGTCCAATGGTGTCGTATGAGGTCTTATTTTGAAGCTCTCATGCAGGAGCACTTGACTACACTAATGGTTCGTACGTTGTCAATATTCTGCGCATGCGCAGCCTGGCCGTAGTATAGAAAGCAGGCATTTTTGGGGGTGTGTGTGGGTGTGTTTGGGTTAGAGATGGGCTATTCACGGTTCGAATGGGTCGTGTGAGGTATCAATGTGAAGCATATGTAATGGAGCATCTGATGGCGTGGATGTGGGGTAGAAATATGGTCATTCTGCGCATGCGCAGTCTGGCCGTATTATAGAAAGCAGGCATTTTGGGGGGTATGTGGGTGTGTGTTTGGGGTAGAGATGGGCTATTCACGGTTCGAATGGGTCGTGGAAGGTGTCAAAGTGAAGCTTGTGTGGGTTAGAGTCAGAATGGCGTGGTTTTAAATGCAAGTCACGTCAATCTGCGCATGCGCAGTTGGTTGTAGTAAGTAAAGTGGACATTTTGGGGCAGTGAAGGAAGGTATTTGGTGTAGAGAGGGACCATCCTTGGTCCGAAGGCGTCGTGTGAGGTGTCATTTTGTAGCTCTTGGGTGTAGACCCCGATTTGAGGGATGTTCACGTCATCTGTGACGTCATTGGTGACGTCATCAGTACGAGTAGTAGCCAAAGTGGACATTTTAGGGCAGTGAAAGGAAGGTATTTGGTGTAGTGAGGGAATCCTTGGTCCGAATGCGTCGTATGAGGTGTCATATTGTAGCAACGCCCGCCAACGCCAAGCTTAACGCTTCAACGCCCTGGTGAAATAGCTCAGAAGTTCTGATTTTCTAGATATTCCATGGAATTGTCACTAATTCTTCGAAATGCAGTGACGCCCGTCAACGCTCGTAGTTACGCCTTAACGCTCTTACATAACGCCTTGACGCCATGATATAGACCGGAGAGAGAACAACAACAACAACAAGGATGACACATGAGAGAACAACAACAACAAGAAGTTTTTCATATAGTTTATTTTCCCCAATGTTACATCATACCCACGCTGGGGGAGCCGCGTTGGGTATGTTTACAACTCAAGAAAACTCTTGTCCAATCAGAGGCCGCCATTTGCATCTGTTATATTCCTTCTTGTCCGTTAGATGTATTTTCGGTTGCTCTTGTCTGTCGCCATTTCAGAAAGTTCCATCTTCGGCCATGTTCGCTCTGAACCGTTTATTCTAATCATCGTCGGGCAGGCCTGGATATTCTTCGGGTAGCATGTCCTGAAACAGTTGTTTGCGCATTCTGATCGAATTTTCCAGGGCCTCGGTGGGTGGTAGTCTTCCAAGTGACGCTTGGTCTTCATGATGGACCTGTGCGTGGGGTCGCCTTTCATTTCAAGCGGTAGTAAGGTATACTGTTCATAGATCGCCATGGCTGTTTTCCTGATGCGGGGGCGCATTTGGGTGTACGTCTGTTGTAAATTATCCTCTCCGGCGTCCTCGATCGCTGCAGCGTAAGTATTGATAGCTGCTGTCACAATACGATCCCAGAAGGTAGGTTCTGTCTCACTTTCCACGGACGTATGCTGACTATCTGAGGTCAAGCTCTCCGTATCACTAGATAGACTCTCAGCAATCTCTGTTTCGGTATCAGTCGATACACTCTCAGCAGTCTCTGTATCAGCATCCCCTCAACGGACTCCTCGGAGTCTTCAATCCCATGTATATTTTTCTGGTGTCGCATCATATCGTAATGTCTGGTGAACGTGCGTTCGCACTCAGAGCAAGTATAAGTCATGTTGACGGTTGAACGTCGACTGTGCGTGTTTTTGGAAATACGCTCGCTTTTATAGACAGTAACGCCCATCAACGCTTAGCTTAACGCTTCAACGCCCTGGTGAATTAGCTCAGAAGCTCTGATTTCCATGGAATTGACACCCATTCATCGAAATGCAGCGACGCCCGTCAACGCCCGTCGTTACGCCTTAACGCCCGTCTCAACGCCTTAACACACTTTCTTAACGCTTTAACGTCGTTTAATGATGCGTTCGAACAAATGTTTCTTTTGTGCTATTGCTCTGACATACGCCGCTTTCCAGTTCATGCCCGAGGTTGTCAACATCGACGCTGTTCTTTCAATTTCCATATGTACTGGGTCCTTATCCAACAATTTCATATGGGTCAGTAAGTCGGCATACCGCTGACATAAAGCCCGTCGTAGTCTGGGTGCCAATCTGTTATGGGCTAAAATTGCGGCTTCCTCTTTCGAATACCCTTTGCGTTGAAACTTGTTTTCTGTGACCTCCAACATCTCGCTCATCTCGGCGTCCATACTTTCTTTGAACAAATCCTTCCATAGCCTCGAGTTCACATTATGTTTTTCAACCTCGGGTTGGTCCTTCACGGTTGGGTGATATTCCGGGACTGGTGGTATGAAGGAGGCCCGCTCTACGGGGGTGGGTTGCTGCTTCACCAAATGTGGACTCGGTGGATGGTGTAGGGGCTGTGGTGATCCCTCGCCGGGTAGCAGGTGGGTCGTCAGCCGGCGATCTTCGGGGGTATGGGCTTTTAAATCTACGAACAGGTAGCCGTACGGACGACTTGTCGCTTCTTGAAACGCCTGCATGAAATGGTCGATGTTCTGAGGATAAATTCGACTACCAAACACACGAATTTGTGCTCTGTCGATGGGGCTGGAGAACAACACAAAGTATTGGCAGTTCAAGGCAATATCTCTGGACGCCTTCTCTTGAGGAAAGAGATTCTGGGTCAAACAGATGACGGACAGATTGCGATGATGGGACCCTTTGGTGAATAGGTCGGCGATTTTCGAATTGTCCTTGGCCGCACTCATCAGATCATCGAGCACTACCACGTTGGTCTGCTCGGGGTCAAAGTAATACGGTTCGTCTATGTCGTGAGGAATCCCTGGGATGAAACTCACATTCTGTAATCGCGTAGTTTCGTAGGCGGGCTGCCATTGGCTATAACACCAAACAACACGTGTCGGAGCTGGGGTTGCCACACCTTCCTCTAAGAACTTCATTACCCAGGACGTCTTTCCACATGCCGTAGGGCCGCTCACCGTCATCGTATAGGGATGTCCTACGCGACTTGGTGGACCTATAGCGGGACTTGGTGGTGTCTCTTGTCTATGCCTTAGACGCATATGTCTGAGCATATTGTCGCGACGAGAGAGTGTCTTTTGACAGAACGGACATGTACTCGACATGGTATCCGGTCAAAGGATGGATACAGTCTGAGGCTAATGGTGTACAAACGACCTTATATGACCACTCACTCACTCACTCACTCACTCACCGTCGTTAGTGCGTTAAGACGGGCGTTGGGGACGCCTCACGGGCGTTTTGCACGCCTCACTCACTCACTCACTCACTCACTCACACGCGCGAGGGCGTCAATGCCTGGTGGTGGTGGTGGGAGCTCCCGTGTGGCAGAGCTCTTGGAGCTCAAAGCGTGTGGAGCTCAGAGCTCGGAAGTGACATTTGCATGTGACCTCTGTGAGGTCACTTCCGCTTCCGTTTACGTGACTGGAACTGACCTTTGACCCCTGCGCGCGCCAACAATACCGGATAAAAATTGCGCGCAGGGCTCAAAGGTCAGTTCCGGTCACGTGAACGGAAGCGGAAGTGACCTTACAGAGGTCACATGCAAATGTCACTTCCGAGCTCTGAGCTCCACACGCTTTGAGCTCCAAGAGCTCCGATCCAAGAGCTCTGCCACACGGGAGCTCCCACCACCACCACCGGGCGTTGACGCCCTCGCGCGTGTGAGTGAGTGAGTGAGTGAGTGAGTGAGTGAGTGAGTGAGGCGTGCAAAACGCCCGTGAGGCGCCCCCAACGCCCGTCTTAACACATGGACGCACTAACGACGGTGAGTGAGTGAGTAAGTGAGTGGTCATATAAGGTCGTTTGTACACCATTAGCCTCAGTCTGTATCCATCCTTTGACCGGATACCATGTCGAGTACATGTCCGTTCTGTCAAAAGACACTCTGTCGTCGCGACAATATGCTCAGACATATGCGTCTAAGGCATAGACACGAGACACCACCAAGTCCGCTATAGGTCCACCAAGTCGCGTAGGACATCCCTATACGATGACGGTGAGCGGCCCTACGGCATGTGGAAAGACGTCCTGGGTAATGAAGTTCTTAGAGGAAGGTGTGGCAACCCCAGCTCCGACACGTGTTGTTTGGTGTTATAGCCAATGGCAGCCCGCCTACGAAACTACGCGATTACAGAATGTGAGTATCGTCCCAGGGATTCCTCACGACATAGACGAACCGTATTACTTTGACCCCGAGCAGACCCACGTGGTAGTGCTCGATGATCTGACCAAGGACAATTCGAAAATCGCCGACCTATTCACCAAAGGGTCCCATCATCGCAATCTGTCCGTCATCTATTTGACCCAGAATCTCTTTCCTCAAGGGAAGGCGTCCAGAGATATTGCCTTGAACTGCCAATACTTTGTGTTGTTCTCCAACCCCATCGACAGAGCACAAATTCGTGTGTTTGGTAGTCGAATTTATCTTCAGAACATCGACCATTTCATGCAGGCGTTTCAAGAAGCGACAAGTCGTCCGTACGGCTACCTGTTCGTAGATTTAAAAGCCCATACCTCCGAAGATCGCCGGCTGATGACCCACCTGCTACCCGGCGAGGGATCACCACAGCCCCTACACCATCCACCGAGTCCACATTTGGTGAAGCAGCAACCCACCCCCGTACAGCGGGCCTCCTTCATACCACCAGTCCCGGAATATCACCCAACCGTGAAGGACCAACCCGAGGTTGAAAAACATAATGTGAACTCGAGGCTATGGAAGGATTTGTTCAAAGAAAGTATGGACGCCGAGATGGGCGAGATGTTGGAGGTCACAGAAAACAAGTTTCAACGCAAAGGGTATTCGAAAGAGGAAGCCACAATTTTAGCCTATAACAGATTGGCACCCAGACTACGACGGGCTTTACGTCAGCGGTATGCCGACTTACTGACCCATATGAAATTGTTGGATAAGGACCCAGTACATATGGAAATTGAAAGAACAGCGTCGATGTTGACAACCTCGGGCATGAACTGGAAAGCGGCGTATGTCAGAGCAATAGCACAAAAGAAACATTTGTTCGAACGCATCATTAAACGACGTTAAAGCGTTAAGAAAGTGTGTTAAGGCGTTGAGACGGGCGTTAAGGCGTAACGACGGGCGTTGACGGGCGTCGCTGCATTTCGATGAATGGGTGTCAATTCCATGGAAATCAGAGCTTCTGAGCTAATTCACCAGGGCGTTGAAGCGTTAAGCTAAGCGTTGATGGGCGTTACTGTCTATAAAAGCGAGCGTATTTCCAAAAACACGCACAGTCGACGTTCAACCGTCAACATGGCTTATACTTGCTCTGAGTGCGAACGCACGTTCACCAGACATTACGATATGATGCGACACCAGAAAAATATACATGGGATTGAAGACTCCGAGGAGTCCGTTGAGGCGGATGCTGATACAGAGACTGCTGAGAGTGTATCGACTGATACCGAAACAGAGATTGCTGAGAGTCTATCTAGTGATACGGAGAGCTTGACCTCAGATAGTCAGCATACGTCCGTGGAAAGTGAGGCAGAACCTACCTTCTGGGATCGTATTGTGACAGCAGCTATCAATACTTACGCTGCAGCGATTGAGGACGCCGGAGAGGATAATTTACAACAGACGTACACCCAAATGCGCCCCGCATCAGGAAAACAGCCATGGCGATCTATGAACAGTATACCTTACTACCGCTTGAAATGAAAGGCGACCCCACGCACAGGTCCATCATGAAGACCAAGCGTCACTTGGAAGAGGCTATGGGACTACCACCCACCGAGGCCCTGGAAAATGCGATCAGAATGCGCAAACAACTGTTTCAGGACATGCTACCCGAAGAATATCCAGGCCTGCCCGACGATGATTAGAATAAACGGTTCAGAGCGAACATGGCCGAAGATGGAACTTTCTAAAATGGCGACAGACAAGAGCAACCGAAAATACATCTAACGGACAAGAAGGAATATAACAGATGCAAATGGCGGCCTCTGATTGGACAAGAGTTTTCTTGAGTTGTAAACATACCCAACGCGGCTTCCCCAGCGTGGGTATGATGTAACATTGGGGAAAATAAACTATATGAAAAAACTTCTTGTTGTTGTTGTTCTCTCATGTGTCATCCTTGTTGTTGTTGTTCTCTCTCCGATGTATATCTTGGCGTCAAGGCGTTATGTAAGAGCGTTAAGGCGTAACTACGAGCGTTGACGGGCGTCACCGCATTTCGAAGAATTAGTGACAATTCCATGGAATATCTAGAAAATCAGAACTTCTGAGCTATTTCACCAGGGCGTTGAAGCGTTAAGCTTGGCGTTGGCGGGCGTTGCTACAATATGACACCTCATACGACGCATTCGGACCAAGGATGGTCCCTCTCTACATCAAATACCTTCCTTTCACTGCCCCAAAATGTCCACTTTGGCTACTACTCGTACTGATGACGTCACCAATGACGTCACAGATGACGTGAACATCCCTCAAATCGGGGTCTACACCCAAGAGCTACAAAATGACACCTCACACGACGCATTCGGACCAAGGATGGTCCCTCTCTACACCAAATACCTTCCTTCACTGCCCCAAAGTGTCCACTTTACTTACTACAACCAACTGCGCATGCGCAGATTGACGCGACTTGCATTTAAAACCACGCCATTCTGACTCTAACCCACACAAGCTTCACTTTGACACCTTCCACGACCCATTCGAACCGTGAATAGCCCATCTCTACCCCAAACACACACCCACATACCCCCCAAAATGCCTGCTTTCTATACTACGGCCAGACTGCGCATGCGCAGAATGACCATATTTCTACCCCACATCCACGCCATCAGATGCTCCATTACATATGCTTCACATTGATACCTCACACGACCCATTCGAACCGTGAATAGCCCATCTCTAACCCAAACACACCCACACACACCCCCAAAAATGCCTGCTTTCTATACTACGGCCAGGCTGCGCATGCGCAGAATATTGACAACGTACGAATCATTAGTGTAGTCAAGTACTCCTGCATGAGAGCTTCAAAATAAGATCTCATACGACACCATTGGACCACCAGGGACTCACCTAGACTCCAACACGTCCACCCAGTATGGATTTATACATACATTGGGCTTATACCCCAGTATATGGGTCTATATGGGGCTATAGACAGACCTCGAACTTTTTTCAAAAATTTCACCGTTTCGTGCCGGGACACTTCCTATCATGTTTGTCTTGACGAGACTAAGAAAACAAATCCAAACAACCATACCGCAAATGTATAGAAGTAGGTTTCCCAGTGGGACAAACATTGGACCTATACCCCCATAACCCGTATATGGGTCTATATGGGGCTATATACAGACCTCGAACTTTTTCAAAAATTTCACCGTTTCGTGCCGGGACACTTCCTATCATGTTTGTCTTGACGAGACTAAGAAAACAAATCCAAACAACCATACCGCAAATGTCTAGAAGTAGGTTTTCCAGTGGGACAAACATTGGTCCTATACCCCTAGTATGGGACTATATGGGTCTCCCTGAACTTTTTCCAAAAATTTCAACGATTCGCTCCGCGACACTTCCTATCATGTTTGTCTTGACGAGACTAAGAAAACGAGACCCCACAACCTATACCGCAAATGTCGAGAAGTAGGTTTCCCAGGATGGTCCTATACCCCCATACCCCATATAGGCATTTTCCCGTAATTTAGGATAAAGTCCGTGTTCCGTATTTTTTCAGGAAAAAATTTTACATACACCCACCCTGGAACTAGGGGGAGATAACTCTATTGATAGGCAAGCCCCGTTAAGCCCGGCGACCTATATACCCCCCCATACCCCATATAGGCATTTTCCCGGATTTTTCGATAAAGTCCGTGTTCCGGGGGTTTTTTCCAGGAAAATTTTTACATGCACCCACCCCATTGACTTGATAGGCAGGTCCCAATAAGCCCGGGGACCGATATTAGCCCTTTTGACTAGAGTTAATAGGTGTTTTCCCCTATTTTAGGGGTAAAGTCCGTATTCCGCTTTTTATAGTTTCGGGAAAAAATCCTAATTTTACATGCACCCAACGGCCGAGACACTAGTCCAGGCGGATGTCCCCTCACATAGGCTTCACATTGATACCTCATACAACTCCATCGGCCCATTAGGGGTTCCCCTAGATCCCAAAACGTCTATTTAGGTATTCCCCGTATACATTAACATTGGAAGTTAACCCATGGGACTACTTTTCTGCCCGCGGAAGCTTTCTCCCCGTATTTCAAGTCTAGGGACTACTTTTTCTCCGCGGAAGCTTTCTTCCGCGACCGCATCACCGCCAGACCGCATCACCGCGGATGAATACATCCCCTTTTCCACAAAATTCAAGATGGCGGCCAAACTCTGACAGAGGTCAAAGGTTGCCGGAACTATTTAAATCATCTAGAATCGGGTTTTCCTATACTACTAACATGGTACAAACCATGCTGCCCTAAGCTGGAGGGCCAGGAAGACTGGAAGATTTTTCACCCATTAGAATTAATTTTTGTACAAGGTACGCCTACCCGTACAGCGATCGATTTTAATACCCCATAAGATTATTTGTAGATAGTATACGCGTGGACCACTTGAAATGTTGACACTAATAATACTAATCAATCATGTTTCCTCGAGGTCAACATTGCGTTTTTATTGAATCAGCTCAAACAGACCTCGCGCAGCTTTGATCCATAAAGTGAAGTTCGTTTATGAATAATTTAATAACTCTGAAGAATTGACAGGAAAAACCGCATCGATAACAAACACATGTCATCAATGATATAGCGGTATATGAAAAACCTATCAATACAGCAAATTGTTCGAGATCGAATGCATATATGTCTTCATATTTATACCTCTCAAAGCGTGTAAATAGATTTGTACCCTTGAACCCATAACGACTATTCAGTGGTAAGGCACACCGTGCGGGAAATATCCCATCGTAACAGGTCATCAATTTATCTGCTAAGAAAAAATGTTTGTAAATAATAGCGTAAACTATACCCACCCAATATCTTGCCTTAATTAGCATCAATTAAGCTGTCAAAGTAGGCGTACGAACACTTACGAAGTGAAAATCCAGGCTAATCGAACCACTTTGAGAACCAATTTTAGTACCGCCCTTAAACAGTTCCGCACTATTAGGCTATTTTAAATTTTGGTCGTCTTGAGAGACACTCTTAATTGTGGGGGTAACCAACAACAGGCTGACGGACTCCAAACACCAGCTCTGATTTGCTGTTCATATAATGAATGATACGGATTGTGTTACGCGGTCATTTATTACAGCACATTTAAAATTTCACAAAGCAAAATAGTTGGATCACACAATGAGCTATACGCTGATAAACAGCTTGTATCACTGACGGAGAGTAGGGGCGTCAGTGATACAAGCTGAATAGTATGAGCGTAACAATGAGCCTGTCTTAATGAGAATTAAAATGCCTACATTTTGGAAATACCGATTAAATTCGTGAAAGTATAGAGTGTTCTATTCTTTCAAAAAAAAAACAGAAAAAAACAGAGAGGGTAAAAGACCCTGTTATGAGTATGTTACACAGAACTGTGTTGTCGGTCTTTAGTGTGAGAAAGTTCCACCATCTGTACATTAATAATCTTTGACCGTTTCATTATAAAAGAAGTATTGTATATACAATAATTTGAAGATAATCTGAGACATGAAGTTTTGTTTGATGTTGACTTATATCGGAATGTAATTTTGAAGTGACCATAGACTGATTTGTGAGATATGACCATTTCAAAAGAGGGTTGCTTTCCTGAAATATAAATTGAAATGTTATAATATAATTCTTTTCGGTGTATGACATGCATCTACCATATACTATATGAGCTCTTAAAAGGTATACAGATTAACATAGGTCAATGAAGGCATTATTACTGTGGAGAGACAAACTGTTATAGTCGGGGGTGAGGGGGGGGGGGCAGTATTTTAAAATGACATTTACCATACCCATTACTCTCTCGATACAAACGAGAGATCCCGAAGGATCTTGGCGCCCACCATTGTCCGATAATTGTAAGCAAATGACAAGAGGATCTTTTTGTCCATTGTTACTAAGAACAAACGATTGATTTGTAATTTTGTTTACGGAATTTCGAATCTGAGCGAAAAACACCATGATATCATCTTTCTAAGTTTAAGGAGTTTCAAGATTTCTAGAAACTGTACTTATGTCAGTTGTAATAGTACAAGAGAAAAGAGCAACGTTAGTCTGAAAGTGAATGTCCGCAGAATCATTCCTCTTCGTTCTGTAGTATTTTTTTTTTGCATGTGTCATCATTGGGTACTGGAAGCGAAGACAAATGTCTTTGACCCTTTGGCATGAGCTATGAAACATACTTAAGATTTTATAATTAGGAACGAATGCTAATTCTGTTCAGTTTACTGGGCTAGTTTGAGATATCTCTTTTAAGATACCATGCTCGGAAATAGTAACATGGTACAATACTTAATACTGAAGGGATCCCCGCAGTAATGTTGAAACTTCGAAAGTGTCTGAATCCTGATTATCTCCCTGGGATCGAAACACGCAGTAGTCTAAAGTTGTCGAGTTGTAACGTTGTGTCACAAGAGTGACGTCCCTTCATGTAGCCGACCCATCGGCAGACGAAACAGTTCACTGGACTAAGAAAACTGATTTAAAATTTGAAGAAATACATTTTAATTCCGAATTATTTGAACTCCTTGATATGGAAGGTGAAGGTATGGATATTCTCTATAGTCACTATATAGAATATGTCCCACTGTTTGATCCGCCGACTCGTGTGATGCAACATCACAACTCGGGAATACCGTATTACATGTAATTTTAAGCGTAACTTGGATTTTCGAATCGGACCAAAAAAGGCATCTTGCACAACTAGGCCCCATGTGGGACCTGTGCATCAAATTTCAGAAAGAATGCATGAAGTAGTTCCTGAGAATTGACGATAGCAATGTTTCAAGGGAAAATCCAAGATGGTCACCTGGCGACCATTTCAGATTTTCGAATCGGACCAAAAAAGGTATCTTGCACAACTGGACCACAAGGGGAAACTGTGTACCAAATTTGAGGAAGATCCATGCTGTACTTCTTGAGAAATCACGATAAAGTTTCATGGGAAATCCAAGATGGGCGCCTATTTTGTAGACCATATTGAGAAAGATCCATGCAGTACTTCCCGAGAAATCACGATAACAAAGTTTTATGGGGAAATCCAAGATGGCTGCTTGGTGGCCATATTGGATTTTCGAATCGGACCAGAAAAAGTATCTTGCAAAACTAGATCCCCATGCAGGGGATAACAAAGTTTTATGGGGAAATCCAAGATGGCTGCTTGGTGGCCATATTGGATTTTCGAATCGGACCAGAAAAAGTATCTTGCAAAACTAGATCCCAAGGGGAACCTGTGTACCGAATTTGGGAAAGATCCATGCAGTAGTTCCTGAGAAATCGCGATAACATGGTTTCATGGGGAAATCCAAGATGGTCGCCTTGTGGCCATATTGGATTTTCGAATCGGACCAGAAAAGGTATCTTGCACAACTAGAATACAAGGGGAACATGTGTACCAAATTTGAGAAAGATCCATGCAGTGGTTCATTAGAAATCGCGATAACATGGTTTCATGGGGAAATCGAACATGGCCGCCTTGTGGCCATATTGGATTTTCGAATCAGACCAGAAAAGGTACCGTGCACAACTGGACCACAAGGGGAACCTGAGTACCAAATTTGACAAAGATCCATGCAGTATTTCCTGAGAAATGACAATAAAAGGTCTCATGGGGAAATTCAAGATGGCTGCCTGGTGGCCATATTGGATTTTCGAATCGGACAAGAAAAGGCATCTTGAACAACTAGACCCCAAGGGGAACCTGTATACCAAATTTGAGAAAGATCCATGCAGTAGTTCCTGAGAAATCGCGATACCAAGGTTTCACGGGGAAATCCAAGATGGCTGCCTTGTGGCCATATTGGATTTTCGAATCGGACCAGAAAAGGTATTTTGCACAACTAGACCCCACGGGGAACCTGTGTACCAAATTTGAGAAAAATTCATGAAGTAGTTCCTGAGAAAACGCGATAACAAGGTTTCATGAGGAAATCCAAGATGGCTGCCTGGTGGCCATATTGGATTTTCGAATCGGACCAGAAAAGGTATCTTGCACAACTAGACCCCAAGGGGAACCTGTGTACCGAATTTGACAAAGATCCATGCAGTAGTTCCTGAGGAATCGCGATAACAAGGTTTCATGGGAAAATCCAAGATGGCTGCCTTGTGGCCATATTGGATTTCGAATTGGACCGGAAAAGGTATCTTGTACAACTAGACCCCAAGGGGAACCTCTGTACCAAATTTGAGAAAAAATCATGAAGTAGTTCCTGAGAAAACGCGATAACAAGGTTTCATGGGGAAATTCAAGATGGCTGCCTGGTGGCCATATTGGATTTTCGAATCGGACCAGAAAAGGTATCTTGCACAACTAGACCCCAAGGGGGACCTGTGTACCGAATTTGACAAAGATCCATGCAGTAGTTCCTGAGAAATCGTGATAACAAGCTTTCATGGGGAAATCCAAGATGGCCGTCTTGTGGCCATATTGGATTTTCGAATCGGACCAGAAAAGTTATCTGCACAACCAGACCCCACGGAGAACCTGTGTACCAAATTTGAGAAAGATCCGTGCAGTAGTTCCTGAGAAATCGCGATAACAAGGTTTCATGAGGAAATTCAAGATGGCCGCCTTGTGGCCATATTGGATTTTCGAATCGGACCAGAAAAGGTATCTGCACAACTAGATCCCAAGGGGAACCTGTGTACCAAATCTCAGAAACATCCGTGCAGTAGTTCCTGAGAAATCGCGATAACAAGGTTTCATGGGGAAATCCAAGATGGCCGCCCTGTGGCCATATTGGATTTTCGAATCGAACCAGAAAAGATATCTGCACAACTAGACTCCAAGGGGAACCTGTGTACCAAATTTCAGAAAGATCGGTGCTGTAGTTCCTGAGAAATCGCGATAACAAGAATTGTTTACGGACGGACGACGGACGACGGACCACGGACGAAAAGCGATTTGAACAGCCCACCATCTGATGATGGTGGGCTAAAAAGTAATAGAATAGCTTAAAGACCAAAAAATCATTCCATTGGTTGTCTATGGTATGAATGGGGATTACGGTGACATGGGTCCGATTGAATTCATCAGATACATGTTAATTGCAGCATAAATCGCAAAACAGTGGTATCAATACTATTGATTGAAATTGTGGTTTACGGGCCGCTTCCCAAATACGGATTTCGCGGCCCATCATCACAATGTGTTTATTCTCACATATTGAAATATACATTGCTGATATTAAATTAATCGTACTGTTGTGTTCGTGTGTATATATTCATGTGATATTTTCCTACGAAGTAGGCTACAGATCGCAAATTGTCCGGTAATGAGTGAGTGAGTCCATCCGAATCCTTTCGTCGGCAAAATAAGGAGAACCGTTGACATTAGAACCTTGATTTTTGGCATGAACGTGCATTAGGGCATTGTTACCAGCAAGTTCTGATCTGAAATAATTCTGATTAAAATTAGATTGATAATTAACACTTCAGTATATTGTTATAGATATATGTGAACTGTAGCCTTTAACGTGTATCCTATTTCACATTGGCCACATCAGGTTTGAGCCTTCAAATTCAGGTCAAATTACCCACAGCTAAAAATACCCTGTCCCACTGTATGCCACATGGCCCTATTACTGAGGTTAATCTTAACTACTGCATATACCCTCAAATAATCAGCGCTGTTTCCATAACGAAGCTGAGGTGGTTTAACGTTTATCAATGAAGAAAATCACCGATCAACCGCCATAGAATATAATGTGAAACAAGAAAACCGGAATAGTACATTCATCAGATTGCCGATGCCCAAAATGTGTTGTCTCATATATCTAGATAAGAACGTGATGTAGAGACGCTATTTATTCGTCTTTGTACCGGTTATGCTCAGGAGAATGACATAGAATCATTATTATCTTGTGCATAGAAGGTGTTGGTCTTGAGTTGAATTACCGTAAACTACATAAATGCTACCTTTCTACTATAGTACTATATATAAAAATTTGTTGTATTGTTGGGAAAATAATGTGATTCAAAAAGTTGTTTGATCCTGTACAAGGGCACTGAAAACCATTAAAGAGATGTAAATGTATTTTCACACGTAAAGCTTGAAATCTACTGAACCTATATTATTCAATCTGTTTCCTTTAATTAAAAAATTGTAAAATTAAATCGGCGATCGTTATTTATTTTGGAATGAAGGCGCATTAGGAGACTGTTACCAACAAGTTCTGAGCTGACCTACTTTTGATGAAAATTTCTGGTGATTTTTGATGAAAATCACTGGCGATTCTGACTTGGGCGGTGCCCATCTTAATATAGGCAGGATTTCAACTGGGGGTGGGGATTTCCAAGAGTTCAGTTCGCGTTCGAGTCCTAATGCCTACTGTACTTCGTAGGTCCTGTGACGTTAGTCACACTGCCATGTTAACATTCATGTAACATAAACGGAGAGTATGTACAAGTGCGCAAGGATTAACGAGTGAAGGAGAGAAGATATATACAAAAGTTTTTAGTTCGGAGTAGGAATTAAATTAAGCATTAAGCTATAAGGATTTATTAACTGTGCATAACTGTTTTGATTCATATTATTCTCGTGAAATGTCTTGGTGGTTGTTATGACAATGTTCCCGTAGATCACACCGTGCGCCGTCCAGAAAAACTAGGGATCCAAGAAATTGTGATCCTAGAAATCTGTGCCTGTAACATTGCGCCAACGGCGTATCAGGTTTCACCCTAACTGCCCGTGGATGTCATTGGCATTCTTCGATTTGGTTTGAATGTAAAAGCTGTTCTTGTTTCTGTCGATTGTCCATGGTCAGGGTGTTGGTTCAGGGATTCCACTGAAATGGCTAGGTCTATGGTCAGGGTGGTCCGCTTGGGGTTTGGGGGGTCTTTGTCCTGTGTGTCGGTGCATCTGTGATCTGTGGTCGGTGGTCTTGAGGGCGATCAGTTCTGGTGGTGTCTGTGGCGGGTTACGGCTACTCCAAGGGCCCGCTTCATAGACCGGTAGAATGGTTTCTGGCCTAAATGGTTGAGATGTACCGTACTCCATCTTTCAATAAAATTTCCTTTTGAGGTCGGATCAGGCCTCTGTGTCTCCAAAAAGTGACCTAATTATTTGTTTTTAGTAGGTTGTTAATGTTTTGAATTGTGGTGTTATATGAATTGACTGAAATATGCCGAGTTACTCGATGGAAGACGAATTGACTGATGAAGATCCTTGGAATTTGGAATTTTGTTTTCAGTACATCCACGTAATCCATATTATCATGATAAATGGCAGATGCGCTTCTGAAGGAATCCGCATCGTTTCCCCCAACATGGAGGATGAGCAGGTCGGGCTTTGTCTCCAAAAGGAGATTTTCTATTTTTTTTCGGAATTTCTTAGTGTCCGAACTCTGGCTCCCCCAATGCCAAAAAAAACCCCGAATGTCCTGGACAGTGCGAAAATCGAGCCGAGTGTCCGGTATGGAATTTTGGATGATACTGCTCTCCAGTCTATCAATACTATACGATGAATAACGTAGATACGGTTACCAAATAGCTCGCCTGACCAGGGGCTCACATTTATCCTGATCAGATTGGTCAAAACTGTCCAACTAATAAGTAGGTCTATTGACCACTATTCGACATTTCGCCATGTGACGTTATCAAACCAACTAATGGAACAAGCATAACTATTTATATTGGAAATTTCAGACTAATTATGTAATTAAGACCTGATTAATATTCACAGAAGCCATATAAACAACCCTTCCGACCAGGCTGTACAACACCTACATGTATGGCAAATTTGAAAGGAATCGCGACATTACATGTATTTCCAAAGGAACGGCCTTTAACACAAGACATTGGACATTTCCGACTAATTAGCTAATTAAGAATTAATTAATATAAGTGAAATGCAAGAAAAATGATTCCGTAATATTCCCCTCGGGCTATGGTGAACAATGTGTATGCCAAGTTTGGCAGAAATCATTTTTTCAGAGAAACAGGCGGTAATATGCACAGAATGCAAAGGTTCTGACACTCCTCTTCGGGACACTGGACAACAGGGAAATTTGGGAAAAATAATAACAAAAATACAAATGACACAAGATATAGGACATTTCAGGCTAATTAAGACATGAATAATAATTATATATGCGCTGCATGCATCAATTCTGTAACATCGCCCTCGGGACGTGCCAGACATCATGTATGCTAAGATCGAAATGAATGATTATCTCCAAAACAACAGCCCGTTAATTAAACGCAACATTAAGGATGTCCGCTGGTGGTGTTTGGCTTTGGTAGCCATTTTGCCTGTTTTCCCTATTGGATTATCTCCCTTTTCTAGGTTAAGGCACAGCAACATCCATCCAATTTGATAAATTTTGATAGACATTGTGATTATTTCCAAACAGTTAGAATATAAGAAAAAGTTAAATACTATTTAAATGAATTTTGTCATGAATATGCTTCAAAACTAGGGCTATGTTTTCTGGGTTATCAAATTGAGCATGGGTCAGTCCACTTAACGTTGCAAAAGATGCACACCAACCTATATTTTTTCTTTGTTTTTCCTTATATCACACAATTATGAATGCAACAACACACATTATTCAAAAAGTTAATTACTTCGATTTACCACCAGCGGACATCCTTAAAGGAGTGATGGAAATCTATGCCGGCGTACTGACAACAAGTCATATGACCCCATAGACAAATATACTGATTGCATATTTCTAAAAACATCACAATAACCAAAAGTGATCCCTGTGATGATTTGTATCCCAGCCATGGCACGCTTTATTGTATAGCTGTTCATGTGGACATCTATGATATGGGCCGTTTCAGGCTAATTGGCGCATATACCCAATTAATATGCGCGGAATGCAATGATTCTGTGATATCCTTTTCGGGCCAGGCTATAGGAAACATGTATGCCAAGTTTGGAATGAATCAAGTCATCATCTCCAAAGAAACAGCCCGTAACACAGGATTTTGGCCGTTTCAGGCTAAATGGTTAGTTCTCTAACACTTGTGTCAATAACATCGAGCTAACCAGTGCAATAATTACAACATTTACCACGGTTATGTGAAATTTACATGTGCCAAGTGCAGGTGTTCAATATAGGAGATTCCATTTCACAAGTCAGATGAGGAAAGGGACGTCTGCTTTCATACATTTTGAATCGATAAAACAAACAAATAAATTACAAGATGAAATTTCCTTCTCAAGTTTAAATGTTGTTTCCATCGGGAAATTGATTAACAAAGCGACACAAATAGGCGTATATCCACGTAATATCCCAACAGCTGATTCAGCTGACGAAATCACTCCCCATTTGAGAGACCACATAAACTCGTCCACCGACATTGGCACGATGCCAACCTAGACGGGAGCATCGTCCCAACATCAGTGAACGAGTTTTCAAAAAGGGGAGAAAGATTGTCAAAGTTTAAATATGTTTTCAATCTTTCATTGTAATCTTTGTCGATAATCAATTTGAGTAGTGCAATAGAATAGAAATAATGTTTTCATAGGCGTGCTAAATCGTCATTTTACGCACGGTTATAGTGTGGGAAAGTTGATAAATTTTAGGGCGCGGGCTTCGCCCTTGCCCTAAAATATAAACTTCCCCACACTAACCGTGCGTAAAATAACGATTTAGCACGCCTATGAAACACATTATTTCTTAATTACACCACACCAGAGGTTCATTACCGGTGAACATTGATTACACCTAATCACTATGCGCGGAAGGCAACGATGCTGTAGTAGCTCGCTCAGGATACTGGGAAACATATATGCCTAATTTGGGAGAAATCCGGGCATTATCTAAAATTAAACAGGCCTTAATGCATTTTTTTACAACGCCGACGTCGACGCCATTGTCTTCCTGTACTTTGTGCAGACGATCTAAAAAAAAATCGATGATGTTCAGTTCAAATCGGGTAACATTGATCAAAGGTATATGAAATTAGTTTTTAAACTGTACCGATATTTAATTCGCCAGAATATGAAAGGTGTGCATTCAACACGATTCATTTCTGGTACAAGTCGCTAATACGATCACACTATCAAAACTGGCTCCCATCACTCCATTTGAATTTCGAAGAATTCGACCACAGTTGAAACCGGTATGGGTGAAACTCTTATAGAATCAGTGTTACATGACGTGTTAAAACCCAGAAAGCGGAATATCACCTGACATAAATCATGCCAAATCGATGTCAGATAATTTTTCCTGCTCTCAGAAATATTGGTTTTTCGAGATATTTGGTTCTACATATATATAAAAAATGGTTCTTCGTGGAACTAAGTTTAACATGACCAACCAGCATCTCAGGGAAGACACAATACAAAGAAACGAATTAGTTACCGGTACAAGAAAAAATAAATTTGGTTCTATGTTTAACAAAATATACTGAATAACCAAGATTTTTGGGTATGTACACAGAAAGAAAAAAAAATCCTTAAAAATTTAAGGAATATTCCCCGACCATTACACCAGCGGAATAATCCTTAACATAACTAAGGAATATCCCCACCATGTTAAGGAAATTCCATAACATGCTACGGAATATTCCTTGTTGAATTTTAAGGAATATTCCGCTGGTGTAATAGTCGGGAAATATTCCTTAAATGTTAAGCATTTTTTTTCAGTGCACATTTGCTTTAACCTCCTCATACGTCAGAAAAAAAATACATAAAAAAAAACACACGAAGCTAATCGGAACTCTCCCATAAATCTATCTCAGGGATATTTATTACCGACCAACAGATTACCTGAACTTTCGTGATTCGCCATACATCGTAATTTATATACCTGCCCATTAGCTTGTGGTTACAACCTAGAGTGTAAATCTAACTCTTCGTAATATCTTTAACATGCGATAACAAGAATACAGCCGTGTCAAAGCGCAATATATATTTTGTAAGTTTTTCGATGATAGATCAACGTTTTAGTCCGATCTAAACTACCGAGCAATCAATGACCACCTGCATGGGTTGTATACTGTCCCAATGAGCCAATCGATGAGGCTTATATATTCTGCTGCAGTGTGAACCAGTCCGTGTGGCTTGTATTGCCATAAAACTTGGACCAATCAGTGGAGCTTATCGTATATCAAGTACATGGACCAATCAGCGTGGTGGTTCTTTGGCCTACTCTGCGGTACTATTTTGGGTTTATATTGCAGTAGGTCAATTAATCTCACCGAGAAGTAAACTTACGGTTGTGTTTAATAATATTTCACAGTCAAAGCGAGTCAATACTAATTTGGTCATTCAACGAGAGTTAATTGACAGAACAGTTTCTTGTCACACCTTCCATGCTGAAAAAATGAAAGAGAGTCGAACCAGATAAAACTATACACTCAACTCTTGTTACAAACATGCTGTTCTGACATAAGAGTGACACGTTAACGAGAGTGTTAAATGACGCTTAACTTGGTTCGGACCATTAGCTTTCTGACTTTGAGACAACTATTTGAACAGACAGTTCTTTGTCACCGAGATTGTTCTTCGCAACAAATAACATCGTTGCTACAATAAAGAAACGGTACCATCTATCACCGGGGTAAAAGGTTTTGTTTGCTTTTCAATTCAACCGACACTGTTTTCGTATATAATGACATAAATTCGATTTTTTTTGTCCACTTACAATGCGATGTTAGTCAAGCACACTGATAAGTCTGGAATCACGGAGAATTACGGTATAGGACTCAAGTGGTCCAGTTCAATCGACAACACGGTTAAGGTGACCGCTATTGAAATCCCCAGATTAATCACTGAAGGCCGCTTAGTTCATAACCATTTAGCTGTCCACGTTCAGCGGGTAAATTCGTGTCTGCATTTGTGTTCTTAATGTTTGCATGCCTATTTATACAAGGTATATCCCCATACTCTCAACATGTTAGACTCTTGTTGGCAAAGAGTCCGCGGGACTTTAGCGAAAATGGTGCACATAAGCGTTTGATGTCCGTACAGTCATATGTGACAGGTACAAAAGCGAATATTGTTCCCTATTATTGGATTCGTCTCGCTCCATTACAGTACCCCTTTCTTCTGGTTAGATTACAGCGAACTCACTTTTTGACAGTCGATTACTACAATTCTAAAGCCAAATATGTATTATACTTATATGGGATTTATTTTTCTTCCCGCAGGTTGTATGCGAGTTGTTCGGGTCGGAAATACACGGATCTCGTCCTTTTACGCGGACCTGGGCTTGTGAAATCTTCTCAGAACTATGGCAAAGAATCTCCAATGTCGACGTCACCAGAAAGAGAATGTCTCTGCAAAGCCATGCGTTCCTGTGTGGAAGCTCAGAGCCGAACGAAATGTCATATACGTGTAAGAAACTAGCTGGTGTCAACTCAACAGGACATAAATGCGCCGTGTGAACACGGAACTCAACAAAACATTCGCTGAGGAAAACCGAAGACACAAGAGGTGTGAACCGAGTGAAAAGTGACAGACAGACCTACAAGGAAGTGCAGCGCTAACCACGAAGAAAACACTTAATATAATCTAACTATTACATAGCTGATATTGTGACAAGTTTGAGAAATAGCATATAACGGTACTTGGACAGAAATATGCATCAAAAGGTCAGTTGTCTGTGCGGGTCTCCTAGACTTTATGACCGTGATTTCTATTGTTGACTATGAAATGACAGTCCCGTCTGCCGGTACTTTCGGCGAGATAATCGAAGGCATAATCTATGACCGTGAAATGAATGGCTGAAACCCCAAATCATCATGAACAATGAATACTGTTCAAAGTCCTCGGCAGCCGACTGTGGTCCAACTAGGACGACCATTTACCCGGGAATCAAACCGTCCTGTAACGCCATCAAATTATTTTCCGAGGCGATCATACCCAGTGCTGGCGGTAACGCGGAGTAAAACATCTCCTTTGTTCGAAATCGACAGATATAGGATTCGTGAGATGCGCGACACATGTGAAATGGAACAACGAAAGGCGAGTAATTCGAATACACGATATGTCTTCACATCACGGCAGATCTCACGAGTTGCTCCAAGCGGTGATACTGTGTTTTCGCCAAAGTGTGCCCAAGAGAACACGGATCGCGCAAAGGGAACGCCAAGAAACCATGCGAATAATACAAACAATGTTAAAGTCAGACCCAAATCACATAGCCTTCCTGTTTGGCCAGTGACAGATCCTGCGACCATTGCCAACTCAAGAGATGGTTCCTCGAGGCAACTGCCCAGGCCCCGACTCTCAATTGACTATGGCTTCCCAAGAGGGAAAACGGCTAAAGCGGTACGATCGGAGACAATATCTCGCGGTGACTCGACATCAAATGGAGACACAGCGGATGGCAATCAGGTTGGGGAAGTCAAGGTGAATGTGAAACATTTACCCAGATGTAAAACTCCAAAAACTGAATACGACCCTGATAGACTGAACATTAAACAGGTGGTTGAGTTTTTGGGACGCAAGGGCGAAAGGAAATCAGGCACGCCAAACATGGTTAAGGAAATCCCCTTCGTTGAAACGGCCAAAGGTAAGTTTCCAAACCCGCTTGATCTGACATTCAAAGATACGGGTCATAGAAACACTAAATCGGCAAATTCGGCAAGTCCCGTGAAGAGACGATCCCCAGTTGCCGCTAGACGTTATTTGAAATCTGCGAAGACCGCTGGGAACGAGAAGAGAGGCGTCTCACAAGTCTCTTCTCGCGAGATGTCCATGAAAAGACATTCGACCAGCTACGATTCCCGACAGCAACAGAAAATAAGAAATTTAACGGCACTCGCTGCCAGATACAACCCTGGAATACAAGTAAACGATGTTCCGGATGTCAAGGAAGATCAGGAAACCAGATCCTCTATGGAGGAACGGAGTAACAGATATTCAGAGGAGCATTTTGGACCAATGAAATATCGCCGTGCTACATTCCATTCATTCCCAACCAATCAAAAAGAGCCTGATATCGGGATAGATACATTTGAGAAGAGGACAGATACTGACGAGGGAAATACCACATCCTCAGATATCGTATCAAGCTCTCCAGATCACGGCCTTATTGTATCTGGGCAAGACGAAGGGGCAACTGGTTATAACGCAACAGACGCTATCAGATTACCCAGCGTGTACGATAATTTGGACAGTGATAACGAAGGAGATGAAACGTTTGAATTATCTCTTCCTTCCGGTTTTAGATCACTGAAAGTTACAGAGACTTCCTCCCAAGGGTCTAGATCACCCGTGTCCCCCAGGAGTGTCAATGGTGAATGGGAATCCGTCTCAAAACGGCAAACTCCAGTAAAACTTGAGTATCGCCACAGCCGTAACCTCGCTTTGGTTTTATCTCGGGAGCGATCACGCGAAGATCAGTGGTATGATTCTACGAACGAGATTTCACAGAACAATACGACAAATATAGCGAGGACTCCGAATTCTATCGCTAAAACTGCATTGGATATTAAATTTCTTTCGAAAGCAAGTGTGTCTCCCTTTGAAACGAAGTCCTCGAACTAAATATTGCTTGCAAATGTGTGGAGAAGGGTTTCAAACAGAGGCGTGCACGCTTGTTCAATGTGAAAGAAACGGTCATGTCGACTCTCTTAAGTGCTTTTTTATTCTTCGCGATATTGTGTGGATTGAATTCTCACTTTCACCTTGGATTTCGTTGTTTTCAACGGTAACCGAAACACATGTTTTAGGAATTCTCTCGTCCTCTTGGATAACTGTTCATTTCTCGTACAATTACATTTCGCGCACAAAGATGTCATTCACTGCTTGGAAATAGATTGTTTCGTCCAGCCCACAAAGCATTCATTTCTTTACTTAAGTTGCAGAAATGACTTGTTCTCATGTAATTACTTTGGTGACCGTTAGGGGCGCTTTGAACATGCCATTACCGAGGGACATGTTATCCTCTTACAATCGCGTTATGAAATGAGCACCCATTCATCTACATGGCAGGTGTCAACTATCCTGAAATCTAACAACGCACAGTACAGGTGCCGCAATGCGTGAAGTCCTCTATGTAACCCCACGCACCAATTAAAGGCTTAGGACTATCAGTCCAGGGATTTCGTTTTGGCAATTAAATTTATGTCGTGTTACACTAGCGAGGGGTAATTATAATCCCGCATGTCATTTGACATTGATCCACACTGCACCATGGGATTATATAGAAGTGAGATAAAACGTCACCAGGGTCTGCGTAACACTTGACAATTCAGTTTTCCATCTCGAAAAATTGAAAGTAAGAAAATGGAAAGCTCGATACCTCTCCCGAAAACTCCCAAGTTTCCAAAACAAATTTCTGATATATAGGAATACGAGAGTTATACTTTGCTAACATTAGCCTAATTCTCCAATATAATGCACGTCTCGTTGAAATTAACCATCTTTCCCCGAAAAGCCATTGAACCCGTACCAGACCTAAATAAACATAGTATGTTCCCGGTATTCCGACAAGTCATAAATTCACCATGGAAAGCTTGAATAGGGGAGCGATGTAGCGCTTTCTATCTTTCTACGTTCAACTTTGCAAGATGGAAAGCTGGCGGACGGGAGAGATGTTGAGCTTTCTATCTTTCTACTTTCAACTTTGCAAGATGGAAAGCTGGCGGACGCAAATTTGAAAGTAGAAAGATGGAAAGCTCCAATACGGGAGCGATGTAGAGCTTTCTATCTTTCTACTTTCAACTTTGCAAGATGGATAGCTGGCGGACGAGATTTCGCAGAACAACACGACAAATATAGCGAGGACTCAGAATTCTATCGCTAAAACTGCATTGGATATTAAATTTCTTTCGAAGGCAAGTGTGTCTCCTTTTGAAACAAAGTCCTCGAACTAAATATGGCTTGCAAATGTGTGGAGAAGGGTTTCAAACAGAGGCGTGCACGCTTGTTCAATGTGAAAGAAACGGTCATGTCGACTCTCTTAAGTGTTTTTTTATTCTTCGCGATATTGTGTGGATTGAATTCTCACTTTCACCTTGGATTTCGTTGTTTTCAACGGTAACCGAAACACATGTTTTAGGAATTCTCTCGTCCTCTTGGATAACTGTTCATTTCTCGTACAATTACATTCGCGCACAAAGATGTCATTCACTGCTTGGAAATAGATTGTTTCGTCCAGCCCACAAAGCATTCATTTCTTTGCTTAAGTTGCAGATATGACTTGTTCTCATGTAATTACTTTGGTGACCGCTAGGGGCGCTTTGAACATGCCATTACCGAGGGACGTGTTATCCTCTTACAATCGCGTTATGAAATGAGCACCCATTCATCTACATGGCAGGTGTCAATTATCCTGAAATCTAACAACGCACAGTACAGGTGCCGCAATGCGTGAAGTCCTGTATGTAACCCCACGCACCAATTAAAGGCTTAGGACTATCAGTCCAGGGATTTCGTTTTGGCAATTAAATTTATGTCGTGTTACACTAGCGAGGGGTAATTATGATCCCGCATGTCATTTGACATTGATCCACACTGCACCATGGGATTATATAGAAGTGGGATAAAACGTCACCAGGGTCTGCGTAACACTTGACAATTCAGTTTTCCATCTCGAAAAATTGAAAGTAAGAAAATGGAAAGCTCGATACCTCTCCCGAAAACTCCCAAGTTTCCAAAACAAATTTCTGATATATAGGAATACGAGAGTTATACTTTGCTAACATTAGTCTAATTCTCCAGTATAATGCACGTCTCGTTGAAATTAACCATCTTTTCCCGAAAAGCCATTGAACCCGTACCAGACCTAAAATAAACATAGTATGTTCCCGGTATTTCGGCAAGTCATAAATTCACCATGGAAAGCTTGGATACGGGAGCGATGTAGCGCTTTCTATCTTTCTACTTTGCAAGATGGAAAGCTGGCGGACGGGAGAGATGTTGAGCTTTCCATCTTTCTACTTTCAAATTTGCGAGATGGAAAGCTCGAATACGGGAGCGATGTTGAACTTTCTATCTTTCTACTTTCAACTTTGCAAGATGGAAAGCTGGCGGACGGGAGAGATGTTGAGCTTTCCATCTTACTTTCAATTTTGCGAGATGGAAAGCTGAATTGTCAAGTGTTACACGGACCCATCAGGTTTCAGATCTATACACCTTGTTCGTGGATGACGACGATGACAACCTGTTAAATGTCGTTTGTTTTGAGAATTCTAAAGCATTTTCGTCTCAAAACTTGACAACTCGTACAGCTCTTTGAATACAAACATTTGGGCAATTTGTTTCCCTACTGCAATTTCATTTGAACATGTGATCGCTATGAATTGAAGAATTTTGGACATCCCTGAATAGTGTATAGTGCTTAGCATCTTCTGTGCTTCAATTCGGTTCAACAGCCACAGATCCATTGCTTCAATTCGAAGCTCCTTTCATCTTGTAGATGCTCTGTGATTACAGATTTCGTGGACTATTACATTCAGATGCAACATGGAAGTCGCTGAACTCAGCAAAACATTTCCCACAATTGTGTTGGTTGAATTAAGGATGTGGTTACATTGTTGACGAGTTAAAACACAGTAACGATACTGATGGTTCTGTGGATGAACGCTAAATGTTTAAGTAAATAAATCACTTCAACGTTATCAGGTATGCTAATATTCCGGATGGGGTTTGAATATTAATGGGGCCAGTTTTTTCACATAGAATGGACAAGAGTTTGTATGCTACTGAACTGCTTCTCGGAAAGATTGATCCAAGAGGACTCAAATCTGTACGAACAGTGACATTCTAAATAAAGCAATTTTGGACTACGTCAGCTATAGCTGGTAAAGCCCTATGGAAGATCTCCTCTTGAGTTTTGCTATTTAGTTCTTTAACTTCTTTTTCACCAATTTTTGTTAAATTTCTTCGGGATAGCTGCAGGGTCTTGCATCCATATTGAGGTCACCGAGACAAAAATCAGAAAATCAACATACAAGAGCTCAAGGGGCTTCAATATACGCCCGTATATCTGGAATTACACTGGTCCGAATTTCAAGGTTGTTTAATTGCCTTGATCCCAATTGGTAGCTAGCAATCCAGAGAAAGGTCTTCGATTTTGTGCTTCCGAGAATATAACATATTTCACATCTTATATTGAATGATAAACTAAAATGGTCTTAACTCTGGTAACTAGTTGACCTTGAAACAAGAGCCGAGAGCTCATATATCCCGCAATGAAATCGACAATAGTCAAACACAAGAAAATATTAATTTCCCTTCAAATGGGTTCCTTTCAGGCAAGGAAATTTTTCATGAAGTTAGAAAAATGTGAAGAAAGTGATGAAGTAAACCTTTGCCCTTGAGTTAATAAACAGGTATAAAGTTCATAAAGGACATTTCTCCTCGTTAAATTAGTAAATGTATGTTTTCTATTTCACAACAGTTTAATTGAATGTAGCTGTTTCTTACATGTATCAAACATGGAAGACAACTCCACAGGACAAATGCCATATACAAGTTGGGGAGACAACTCTGAATATTCCAACCTACCCTATTTTTTTTAATTATTCAGACGGCAGAACGCAACTGCAGGCTACTGGGGAGAGAAATTCTGCAAACATTCTACAAATTTCACTAGCTATCTTTGCAGTCCATGGGATAAATAACATATCCATGCCACAATATTCAGCCTCAGTTAACATAAAGATGGATTTTTTCTGCTTCTAAGTATAAAAACGCTGTTCGAAAAAATAGAAATAGCGTAACACATATAGTCAGCTAAACTTGATTCAGTTTTGGGGGACTGTGACCTTGACCTTTGACAAATTGATCTTAAAATGAATATGGCTCCTCCTTGCCATGCGATTTAAGGTATACCTAAAATTTGGTACCAATCCATACTTTGAAACTAGAGATATTGCATGGACAACAAATGCTAATGGATGAATGGCCAGAAGGCAACACAGCATTTCATGAACTCTTCGAAAGGCATATGAAAATGTGACTTTTAATAATTTCTTGATTTTGGGGTCACAATGACCTTGACCTTTGCCCCACATTTTTGTATGTAACACATCATGTCCCTTAATGTATCTACTGCCACAAAAAAAGTTATTTTGAATGAATTCCTGATTTTGGGGTCACAGTGACCTTCACATTTGACCTTGACCTAAATTTTGGTACATGACACATCGTCTTCCCTCAGTGTATCACTCCGGCTTAGGGCAGCATGGTTTGTACCATGTTTGTCTGGCACAGGAGGTAGATTAAAGTACCAAACAGATTGGGCTCTCTGAGGATCCATTGTAATCAGTGTCTGTAGAGTCTAATTTTCAAAATTCGAAATTAAATATTTTTTTGAAGTTTTGGTTGGGTTTTTGTTGGGGTTAGGGTTTTGTTAGGGTATGTTTGTTTGGGTCATCGTCGCCATGTGACCAATAAGGTTAGGTGCGACGTTAAACTTCAAACAACCAACCAACCAACCAACCTCAGTGTATCAATGGACACCAAAAAATCAAGATTTTGTCAGCGTATAAAAACGATTTGTTTCGTGTGTGCAAGACGTGTGTCACAAAGCAAAATTGAGGTAAAAAGGTCAACTGTCAAGGTCACTTTTACCCAAAAATCAAGATATCATTGAAAATCAAAATTTTGTTTTATATAGTTACATTAGTGGGAGGATATGCCAGGTACCGAAATTGAGGTAAAAAAGTCACTGTGCCCCCCTCTCCCCAACCCAAAAGAGAAAAAATTACTGGAGACACTGTGCTATAACTCCAGTTCAATATTTGGAGTGTGATTCAAGCTTCAGGAACACTTCTAGCTTATGGCACACAATGAAGTTATTGAGGTTGAACGGTTCAAGGTCAAGGTTACTGGGGACCAAAAATTAACGAAAAATCCCACTTTTGTTAGTGAATGCATTTGCGATGTGTCTGGTACCAAGATTAAGGTTCAGTGGTTAATGTCACTCAACAACAACTCATTAAAACATGAAAAACATGTAGATTTATTTTAATGACATAGTCCATAGTGCCAATTAGGCTATAGTTCAGTCTTGTTTGTGGACATGCTTCCAACATAACATGGTGTACAGAGTTCCAAATGTCTGTTTGTACACAGAATGTGGTAATGTGCTGACAGGTCATCATCCCGAGTCGTGGTCTGACAGAGCCGTACCATGACAGACAACCGGTCTGCCCTAAAAAATTATCAGGATTTTCGAATAACATCTGTGACCTCGCCGAATATTTTTCACAGTTGAGAGAATAAGAGCCAGCCATGTTGATTCTGTCCTAGGTTCTGACAGAAAGGATAATCTGACTGGTCAACAGAGGAATGTCCATCTTTCTCTACATCGCCTCGACATTCAGATATTCCACGAAAACAGCGAATCAGGTTCACTAATCTTCTGATCATTGGTTGTTTATCTTCATTGTCCCATTAAGAATCCGTTTTCTTTTAGGGATGTTATGGAGAACAGTACAGTACAGACCCACATATAGTGAACGAGACTGGTAAATAACACACCATCTTCTTGACACTTCACATATTTCTAACATTTCTAGTACTGGGACACACCAAGACTAGAGTTGAACGTGTTGATCTGTCGACTGGGTCGGTTCAATTTACGCATTCCGTGATTGGTTCCGAGAGACAAATCCAATGATACATGCATATCTAAAATCTTATTATTCAGAATACCGACTAATAAGTGAAACAGAATCACTGAGAAATTACAAATATTTATTAGAATTATGTATTACAGATGATAGATGAGGACAGGATAGTCTATCTACAAGTTTGGATTATGATTCAACTTTGGCAATGACACAATTTAGTTGCAGTCAGCTGTAAACTATCAGTCAGGAGACACACGTTTTTTCTTGTATAAGTGACCACTTCTCACCTCTTCATGTGATTTTCTCAAGATTCCCAGTTTATATATATATTTTTATTTTTTAATGATATGTATGCTTTATGCCATTTTACTTGGGATGACTTGAACAGATATATATACTTCTGTTTGAAAAAAAGACCTATTTACAGTTTGTTTTTCTTGTAACCTTGAAGTTGAATATGAATGACAATCATCATTCTATCAGCTTAAACCTCTTCACTTCTTCAATGTGTATCATGCATTAGTATTTACAATATCTTTCATTAAATCGTATATAATTTTTTTGTGGGAGGAGCTAAATCATAGTGGATTTCTCTTTCATTTATATTGGCTTCATATATTTTGTAATGCCGGCTTGCACCTTTAAAGGAAAATAAATGTTTGAAATGCTGATCAAAATAGCATAAAGTATCAATTACACCCTTATACAGCCAAAAAACCCCTTGATTTTCATATTTTGGGAATAGCGGGTGATATTTTCAATAATTTGATAATCAACATTCACTCTACCAAGTGATTTTTCTTGATCACTGGAGTGGTATAAGTGTGTCCCCTGACTGACAATACACACGTTTTAGTATTTACAATGCTGAGGAGACACTTTTTTCCTTAATGTTTCACTTATACCCATGAAGGTTTGAGTGTTGTCTTTAGTAGTAATGGACTGCAGGCGTTGATACAGGTCCAAATTAGAGGAGAACACAGGAACTCTCCAAATAGTAAACATTTATAAACAATGTTTCTATTTATTAACAAATCAAACCTGTTTCAATTCTATGCCATTAATCTCCGTCAGGAAGATGACACAACGTAGAAAACGGAAGTTAAAACTAAAAGTTAGCTCCCCTAGGCGGAGAGTTGTCCGCCCCTAGGAGAGCCTCCCATTCACTCCAGTGCATTACTATAAAGGTGTCTGCACAAACCATTCTCGTCCTCTATTCTCATTGTAATTACCGAGACCCGTAGTGTTTGAGGCCGGCATGAGGGGACGGAGGGAGGGACAATCAAATTGAAACAGGTTTGATTTGTTAATAAATAGAAACATTGTTTATAAATGTTTACTTTTTATGTCACAAATAAACCTGTTTCAATTCTATGCCATAGTACCAACATATGGAGGAGGGAATCTCGGCCTTGTGGTAACTCCCATAGCAGACTAGTAATCGCTGGATTGACACAGACATGGATATCAAATCGAGACATTAACTCCACAAATTAACTCTGGCCGTAGTTGCATAGAGTAATTGGAGAAACTGATACAGTTTACTTATCTTCAGATTGTCTCCATCCATGAAGCTGTGCTCGTGGTGTGGTACAGCAATCCAACCAAGATTATTCCTCGTGTGCCTTCGGCCGCTTAGATAGGTCCTCTTGGTAGGCACTGTATGATACTGCAATGGTACTCTCTAACCCAAGCCTTGAACATACAGGGCGATACTTGGTCTGACCATAAGTATTCTGAGGGACACTCCAACTTAGAGGGCCACCAAGACCACACCACTCTCAGTAAAACAAGCACCCTCAGGACAATTCACCATTCTAGGAGAGATGAGAAGAAACACGTTGGAATTGCCGTGCAAGTTCCCTGGGTCCCGAAGCTCGCCGTCAACCCTCTGTACTTGCGTCACTAATGTTGACCCTAGGACTGGAGCAGGTGTTCTTTTGAGAAGACTGGCCAGGGACCCAGCTGAGACATCTAGAAGGGAGTCAGTTTCTGGAAGACACAAGCAAAATTTGCAGTTAGGAGTAAACCCTATCCTAGTGTCAGGCCTTCATTGGTAATTATAAAATCCATGGCCGGTCAACTGACTTATTTCTACCTTCTGAGATGCCTTTATCATATAATATATGTAATGATAACAATATGTCTGAGATGAGATGAGATGATACAGCAAGCTGGCCGTCTTGCTGCGAGGGTGACAATTTTGCCGCCCCCCCCTCTTTTTCTGAAATTACTCACAACGTGCTGGGTAGCCACAGTGGCCCAAGCGTGGTCACACTATTGATTGCACTGTCATACCACTCAGACAGAAATTAGTGAACGTGGAGTTAATTGATCAGGCACCAGACAGGACATTGTCAAGGAGGGGTCAGTTCTTCCCTACGTGCCATGACGCAGCGATGGCACGAATCACATTAGAAGCAGAAGACATAGCGGGGGCGTCAATGGAATATCTACCTTCTGCCAATTGATAAGACTATTTTATGGTCTTCTTCAACTACGCGGCTTTTTAAATGTCAAGCCTTGCTGACAGGCGAAGGGACAGAATAACCATAGCCGAAAACCGTGAACGGATCGGTACGAGTAAGATGGTGGCGAAAGGCTCGAAAGGACATAGCAGAAGATCGTCCTCGAGGCCATGTACAAAGTCTGACCACACAGGAATGGAGTACGATTGTTGAGCGTACGGACCCGAACGAACAGACTCATTTTTGGCGATAAATTCAGGAAAAGGGCCGAAAAGAAATGCAGGAACAATCCGCTGTCCAGGTCATAGGAGATCTACAAGAGCATTTAGTTCAGAAACACTCTGGACGCCAAAGCAAACGCCGCCACAAAGTCCGTCTTATAAGATACAGCTTCATATAGACACGGACTCTTAAGGGTTCAAAAGGTGGAATGATCAGAGCACAGAGAACCACACGATATCTTATTTCGGTAATCTTTGGCGAGTACACACAACTGTAATGCGAGTCTTTCATCAAGTCCCGTATCTATATGGTCCTACACAGGTATGAACGACTTTGCACCAGTCTCTCATATCTATATGGGTCGACTTATGTGTGAATAGCAAACATTTATAAACAATGTTCCTATTTGCTACCAAATCAAACCTGCTTAATTCTATGCAGCGTGAATAAGCGCAAAGATATTATCGTTGAGGTTAATGTCAGTACCAAATGTAAGCCGTAACACCCTAGCCAGAGCAGAAAGATAGCCTCCCATGGTGCTAATAGAGACTCCATATCCTGGTGAAGGTGAAGGAGGAAGTCAATTACGAGGAAAAAAGTCGGGAACGATATCACGTCCTCGGCACCAGGACCAATAAATCCGCTGAAGAGACCGAACCCAAAAGAGATGTAGTGCGTAAAGTCCTACATATAATAATCAACCCTAAGGATGAGGACAGAACCATAATGTCAAAGTCTAACCAAAGGTGTAATGGTCTAAACAGGAATAAAGTACTTGATGGAAAAAAAACAGTTTCCCGACTGTCTCCAAGTACCCCACGAAGACATTGTGTTGTTTAAGCACCATCCTAAGGTAAATGGATCCCAACATAATGTTTGAGTGATAAAGTCAACATGGTTCTGTGTTAATACAACACTGTGCTGAATTCAATTCAAAGGTGACTAGTCCGTCATTTACAATCCCGCCGTCGTCCCCAGAGAAGATCCATAATCCCAAGACCTATTCCATATAACAGTATTTGACAAATACTAATTGATCCCAATACAATCTTGATGTTCTGAACTCAAGCCTGGAAATCAACAAGGTCTGAACCAAACTCTCTCTGTAGAATAACAACGAACCTGAGTAAATGACAATGTGAGAAACCCGAGCAGAATTGAAACAAGTGGTAGGTTGACGCCAAACGAACGGACTTTCACTCCCACCGTGGCGTTATGGCGTACCGGAAATGTCTAACCGATGTTAGAGAATGACGCACAGATGTATGAGAGACACATGACGGTGTAGTGAAAATGTCAAGATGCAACAGGAAAGCGTAATGTGAAACGTTGTCTATGATAAACAACGTAGTGATTTCCTCATTCACAACCACTTAATGAATATACATCCTCATAATGGAGCAGGATACAAACTTGTAACAGTACACGACGTAACAGAGGGGCGTTGCAAACAGTAACCCCGTAGTCGATTGTAATAATTTTCCTTCTCTTAAAACGCAGTAGAGATGAACACATTAAATGCCTGTAGCGTTAATCACCCAATGTAAGCTCAAAGAGGTAAATGGGATCTTGGATCTTTGTGTCAGTGAATATGAAAATGTGTCAGTGAAGATGGTTACATTATGATCTCTCTCGATGTAATTTGTCTCCTGTACATGAAATACAGTACTGGAGATTTATATGGAGAGAATATTAAACATTTACAAAAATGTTACTATTAATAACCAAATAGTCACACAACCAACATTCAGAACAAAGAATTTTTCCAGGTAACCAAGAAAGATCCAAAAAGAATTTAAAAAATTCCCGAAGAGAGGAAATACATTTAAAGTCTCTCGCCGGCAGGAAAATGAGGTTATTCAAAATTTAGAATTTGAAATGACCTAGCATGAACAATTTGTCGAGAAGAGCAGTAAAAACATTACAAACAGCAGTTAGATGCTCCAGTAGACTGAACCAGTAATACATACCTGGTAGAAGAAACCATAGAAGACTTCACGACTTACGAGTCATTAGGCTTGATCCTTGCCGGCCAATACTTTCCCACTCATGCTCGTAACTTTAAATTTTCACATAGGGAAGAAATTAAAATTAGTGCATAACTCCATCTGAATTATAAGCATCAAACAGTATACAGATGGAACCAACTTGGTGTGAAACAAAAAGACAAATCACAATGTAATAATCCGACAATTGTGTTTCAAGAATATCAGAGTTTCACAATAAACGAGGTTGAGTGGATGAATGAGTTTACTCAAGAATAGATTTACTCATGTAATCATCAGACAATTGTGTTTCAAGGATATCACCCTTTCATAATAAACAAGGGTGAAATTGATGAATAGATTTACTCATGTAATCATCAGACAATTGTGTTTCAAGGATATCACACTTTCATAATAAACAAGGGTGAAATGGATGAATAGATTTACTCATGTAATCATCAGACAATTGTGTTTCAAGGATATCACTTTCATAATAAACAAGTGTGAATGGATGAATAGATTTACTCATGAAATCATCAGACAATTGTGTTTCAAGGATATCACACTTTCATAATAAACAAGGGTGATTGGATGAATAGATTTACTCATGTAATCATCAGACAATTGTGTTTCAAGGATATCACACTTTCATAATAAACAAGTGTGAATGGATGAATAGATTTACTCATGTAATCATCAGACAATTGTGTTTCAAGGATATCACACTTTCACTCACGTAAACCCACACGTGATCTCATTGTTGTTCGTCATACCCTTAATTCCATAAAGAGATTAGAAAAGAAGCTCATTAAGATGCGACTCAGGGTCGAAATAGAAAGGGGTTGACATGTGGTTACGTAACACAAACGCAACAATCATGCTTCATATTTATGTCAGTTTGAAAGACATAAAACCTCCGTAAGGTCTCTCTTGAACATAGGATCTCAAAATCAACGTAATAATACTTGATAACAAGAGATTACATTTTGGTAGGCCCAAGGTACTGAATGTATGAAAAATGATCCTACCAAAAATGCGAGACCGAACAGAAGCAACAACAACATGAAAAATTTACGGCTGCAAATGAATTATCAAAACTCTTCGGAGGGAAGAATTATGAAAAACCCCCGCCGAAGAGGATACCAATTACAGCCCTACTTGAGATCAACACAAACTCAAAGCATAAATTCATGAATCAACGAAACCAAATTCGTTTATTGTAGAGATCACCATCGGCCTTCAAAGCCCCGCACTGAAAGGCAGACTCCAAGGGAAACAACTCCTATCGTGACGCATTGCGACAGAGAATTAGGCCTAAACAGCTGGAATAATATGTTGATTTTGATTGTTTATTGGTATTCCTCCAGTTAAATTTGTATACGGCCTCGAAGAGGTGTTTTATACAATAAGATGAATCTAAATCTGTCACAGATTTAAGCAAAAATTAACGAGGACGCCCCACAACAAAATCACAGCGGGTACTTGTAGTACGAAAGGAGACGCGATATTGAATAAACATGGACTCCATCCCGCAGGGCTGAGTTATCAGATAAGCCTAAGATTTATATTGACTTTTAGAAAATATTGTCGGGCAATAATTTCAAGATATAAATTTTGAAAAACTCCGACCAGAGCCAATAAACTTAGCGACGTACGAGACACATGTCAGATGGGGAAAAACAAACCATGTGAAGTCTAAAGATTTGCCCAAACATTTTGAAGACAGACCACGTGGTGACCTATATAAGATACTAGAAATTCCCCGGTGGACGAAAGCTACGACAACATGTGAAAAACAGAATGCGGGGTCTCACACCCAGGATAAAACCCAATCGTCTAAAAATGAAGTAACAAGACGTTTACGATATAGAGTCGCTGATTCCTGGATAGACGGAAACGCAAATTTTTGACACTCAAAGGTAGGTCCAAACGACCGACCCTAAAACGAGATAACATGGATTTAGAACTGCGTTTAACCCGCAAAGGAGAAATCAACATGAGGTTCATTTCGTTCAGTGGAAAAACCACTGCAATCTTTTGTCCGACGAGAACAAAAGACTGCTCAGGCAAGGAAAATCTTTGTTGAATTAGACAAAGAAAAACCGGTTTGGCTGTGTCAATTCATGCTAACACAGCCAGACCTGTACATGCTCAAGGCTGAGAAAAGTCGTTCCCGCTATGGAATATTTACAAAGGCGGGCAAGATCTGCCTTCTAAGGGCAACATTTAAAGCATTCATGACATTTAACAAGAGCAAATTCCAACAAGCGTCTGTCGATTTCCGAAAAGGTCGGATCGTCAGAGGCCAGTAAAAGGTAAAAACCCGTCTAGCCTGGATATATAATTTCCCCACGCTAACGGGCTCCTAATACACACACGGCGCAAATACTTCGCCGCTAACACAACTCTTTACAAGAAAAACAAACCGTGTGAGAGTCCAAACTGGACCAACAATTCCCACACGAATTACATGCATTAGATATCGGAAACTCAGACAAAACTAATGAAAGAATTTCCGACAATAATGAAAGAATTTCCGACAAGAAATAACACAATTCCAAAACCGATAAGGATACGCGGATCGTTACAACAACAACCCAGGTTGTATAAACACTTCCTTCTTGTGTACTGGTCGAGGTACAACAGAGAATAGAGGACGAGAATGGTTTGTGCAGACACCTTTATAGTAATGCACTGGAGTGAATGGGAGGCTCTCCTAGGGGCGGACAACTCTCCGCCTAGGGGAGCTAACTTTTAGTTTTAACTTCCGTTTTCTACGTTGTGTCATCTTCCTGACGGAGATTAATGGCATAGAATTGAAACAGGTTTATTTGTGACATAAAAGAGCAATTTCCACTATAGTTCAAATTAATCACTTGACAATGCTGTCTGGCCTCGATGGCAGCCGGCGGTGCATCGACACCTGGCTGGCCGCTTGAGCTCCGGTTCTTCATTTCGAGCACTTCTCTGTGTCTTTAATCCAGAATATATTTTGAATCGATGAGAACTGGTATATTTTCAACCTGAAGTTGCCAAAATTATCATAAATGTAAGATTATTGGTCCTTTCTTGGAATAGTACACCAGTTATCAGTAGTTCAAAAACCCACTTCCTGTTATAAACATAGGAGAGAGCTCATGAGAACAACCCGTGCACATGGTGGCCCACGTGCTGTGTGTACTAGTGTCGCTGACACCAGGGCAAGACAGCATTGATTGTCCAAGGATAATGCGGAAAGACCACATTAGAGCTCACATATCTCACAAGTTCAGCAAAACCTTCTTTTTTAATGCTTATATCCACCAAATATCCATTATATCTCACATTCTTTAACTGTTCAGTGTTGGAAACAAATTGATCTCTTTTGCATTCAAATGACAGAATTTCGAATTATTTATTCCAAATTTACTTTTCGGTACCCAAATGGACCGTTACAGAAACTCTTTATGATTGACTGGATTTTCTTCCAATTTTCTTCATCAGCCAATGAAAATGCCACATTTCCATTTGGAAATTCAAACAGATCAATCAAATATTTTAATACTTGAAGTTATTGTGTTCTGTAAAGGGGGTGGACAGAGGCAGAGCAGCAATCTGGTGAGGAGATCAAATAGTTCAGGGTCATAGTCCTGCATCCATATTGATTCATGTTTCACATACACAGATATGTAACAGCACTAGATTATTAAGAGATTTCATACAAAATGGGTGTAAATAATGAAATATTCCCACTCGAAGACAGATTTTACATGAGTTTATGATTTCTCATTTATATACAGATTTAAGTAAAAATCAAATTCGCCCACATCAAGAGATCAGCCTTAATATAGGTCGAGACTATTTTCTCTAAAGGTAGTGTGAACAGCAGCAGCACAAGTTATCAAAGTCTCAAAGATTTACCACACATTATTCTCTAATTTTGATTTGGGCTGCAGGTCTCACCACTCACAGCATTTGAGCTCGGGACTCTCGGCCAATCAACACTGTCTGTTACCAAACATAGTAGAGTTGGTCAGTGGGCTCATGACATCATAGCCGATCAGGACATTGTATCGTGTCCGCTTTTCAAATTGTCATTATCTATCTTGCTTATTCTTCTTGTAGATATACCGGATGTATATTTCGGTGACAATCACGATCGATAGAGACTGAGTTTGCCTGTGTGTCAGGATTTCCCGTGAAAATCAATCAGAGGATGTTACACTGATAATATCAGGTTACACTTCTGACAACAGGAGCATGTCACATGTATAAAATTCTATAACAGCGCAGTCCACAAAACTGTGACCCGGGTTATTCCAAGTAGACCACAAGATGTTTACAAGAGGGTTTCACCTCTCATTAAACAGTACATGATTAACGATACTGTGCTGTCAGCATGGCATCCAGTCTGACATAACAATGAAGTCTGTACCCAGTGATCAGCGAGTAGGGCCTATCTGGTCTCGCGCATGTTGAAGTTCAGCATATTTCTTCTGTAGTTCTCGTTCTCTCTCCGTCTGTCTCTGTACATCTTCTGTCAGTGACTAAAAAGAAAAGAAAATCAGTACACACACTGTCATATTAATGGAGAGGCTCGAGGCATTGGTTTAATTGAATAATTGGTAAGTAAGTTTTCCAGTTTCTTTTAAATTCTGTAAGAGGAAGAATATAAATATGAAGTAAAGTATCCCGTCATTACATGTATACTAGTAATATACTAATAGAATGGATGTCACGTCAAGGTGAACAGCTGAACTGGGTTGCCTGGAGATTGGATCAGGCCACAAAACTTCAATAGCGTTTCTCAAGTACCACCACACTGATGTTTTGACCTTTGCCTAATGCTTTTTATCGACATTTTCTCCATCACACCGATCTGAAACTTTTTTTTTTTTTAAGTTTTATTATTTTCCTGGTAAATACCGGTCAGATTTGTGAATCTAACAAATAAAACTGCAGATCTCAAAGTAATTTCATTAGAAATTTATTTTGTGAAGCATATCCCCAACAAATTCCTACAAAGTAGGCTACCATCTGCAAATTGTCCGGTAGTCAGTCAGTCAGTGAATGAGTCCAACGTCGGCTAAGTAAGGAGAACCGTTGACATTAGAACCTTGATTGTTTGCATGAAGGTGTATTAGGGGACTGTTACCAGCAAGTTCTGAACTGACCTACTTTTGATGAAAATTTCTGGTGATTTTTGATGAAAATCACTGGTGATTTTGACTTGGGCAGTGCCCATCTTAATATAGGCAGGATTTCAACGGGGATTTCCAAGAGCTCAGTTCGCGTCGGAGTCCTAATGCCTACCCTACTTCGTACGTCCTGTGACGTTAGTCACACTTCTCATGTGTAAGAACCCCCCCTCCCCCAAAAAAATATACATAATAAAAACGAAATGAAAAGCTCCATTTAAAAAGAACTTGAGAAAAATAGTAATAAGGCCAGTTTTGTTTTATTTCTTGGTTTACAGATTGAAGGCCCCAAAAATTTGGGTCGGTCGGTCGGAAAAAAAAAAAAAATCTCCCTAAAAAAAATGAGCACAACAAAATTAGATTTTTAAATGTTGAAGTAAACTCATGGCCGGTATCTAGTATGCAGGACAGCTGCCTGCTGAATGTCTGATCAGTGATAAAAGCTTGCATTGTTAACCCATAAAACAAGAAAACGAGATGGAAAGTGAATTGATGGACGGAATCTCTCTCTTATTTTATTCCTGAAACGTTCACATGACACTGTCACTGGACAAATGTCTACAATCAAAACAGAATAGTTTACTTAAACCTGTCATAGGCTAGGCCAGACCAGACAGGTTAATATTAGACAGGTGGACAGATGTACTTAACAAAGACAATATCCCTATGCCCAAGGGTTGAGGTTAAAAATCTTAAAACTGAACTAGCCTTGTGTAATTTTGTATATGCCACTTTGAAATTGTCTGGAATAATGAAATTCATATCACATATTACTACTGATGATTGAACAGGTTTCGAAAAAATTCGCGTAGAACACTTTCAGGGGACCGGTTTATCATTGAAAATTCAATTTAGGCAAAATATATACTATTCGAATATTTGACCGTTTTGATAACATCCCGCTTTGATAACTTTTTGATCTATACAAACCTTGACTTCGGGAGACGATCATATTGCTTCTGTGCACCCCTAAGAATATCAAAGACATTTATATTTGCTTGGACGGGTTTTTCTCAGTCTCCTTGTGGGCTCGCACAAACACATACCGCATGCCAAACGACTGCAGAATCTTCGCAGGAATGTCATGAAGGGGTCATGCTTCTGTCTCCGAAATTGGCAGTTTGAGACGTCCTGATCTCCATTACCATCAAACTGTCGCAGTGTCCGGCTATGACATTTCCAATCATTTCATCTGGATTGGCTCTGACAAACCAATGAAAAGTGTCACTCCTGTTCCATTAGCTTCCGCCATTATTTCGTCGTCCCGCATATGTCAAGGCATTCCCCAAGCACTGGGAAAGCCCAGAAAGCTATACATTTGTGCACAGAATGGCAATAACAACACTTTGCGGGAAGTGTTTAGGATAGCGCCGCCAAGTGGCGGAAGAGTTGTCTTCCCTCGCGGAGAGCGGTTTCCAGTTCATCACATAATTTTGCAACAGAGTTTTCCAGGTTTGGCACGCGGTATGTCGTAGGAGGCATTGAGACATGTTTTTGCCAATTTCGAGGTCTCTAGGTTACCTAATTAAGTCAGAAATTGGGTCAGAAAGTAGGTCACATTGACCCTGACACAATTAGGTCAGGTGACATTGACCTAATTAAGTGCATTCCATGGTCTGGAGTAGTAGGGTTTCAAGTTGTTTTCAACCTTGTTTCAGTCATATCACGATGGTGCCTACATGTGCCAGAACACGAGTGCTCAAAGTTCCTATTACCCTGGACACTGATCAGTTTTAGGAGGCATTAGGACATGTTTTTGCCAATTTTGAGGTTTATAGGTCATCTTAGTTCGAGGTTTCTAGGTCACCTAAGTAGGTTACATTGACCTTCACCCAATTAGGTCAGGTGACACTGACATTGACCTAATTAAGTGCATTTCCATGGTCTTAGAGGAATTAGGACATGTTTTTGCCAATTTCGAGGTTTATAGGTCATGTAAGTAGGTCAAATTTTCATCAAAAGTAGGTCAGCTCAGAACTTCCTGGTAACAGTCCTCTAATGCACGTTCATGCCAAAAATCAAGGTTCTAATGTCACCGGTTCTCCTTATTTTGCCAATGAAAGCATTTGGATGGACTCGCTCACTCATTACCGGACAATTTGCAAATGAGAGCCTACTTCATAGGGAAAATATTTATAGAGACACCAAAACTGTGTCACATTTGGTCAGGGTGAATAGATTTGGTGTTTGAAATGTTCATCTTCTGTTTACCTCCATTCGTTTAGGTATAGCTCCAATCTCGTGCTGTCGTAGGTTCTCGAAGGTTTTCAGTTCCACATGCGTCTGCTCCACTTGTTCATACAGGTCGTGTAACTGTTTGGACAGTGCTTGACCTCGGGACTGTAACAACAACAACAAAAATGTTCATTCCTACAGTCTTTAGAATTTCAGTAGCCACAGTTATATCCAAATATGTATGCATGAGGGCCAGATTTTCCTGAATATACAGCACCTGAACACAAAACTAAATGCATCAGATGAACAAATTAAAATATCTGAACACAAAACCCAGCCTAGCCGAATGCATTAAAGAACCGAGATCGACTTGAACGGGTTGGTGAGAACTACCTCTCTAAGATAAGAGGTAAAATAGGTCATTTCTGCCCAATAAAGTCAAGAATATATCAAACTAGGAGACATCTGCCATAGATGACCATGGACATAAAAATCCGCATCGGGTGGTACTAAAAAAACAAATTTTTGTCTATTTCCATAATAATAGAAGACATATATTGTTCCCTATAAAAACATTGGGAAATCACTGTTACCACATATAAACAAGTCGCCTGAAGATTTTGGAGTGTTACGATGAATAAATAAGAAGTTATTGAGCAAAAAACGATCTTATTTACCTCCATTTTTAGAGAATTAGTTCTCTCTGACCTGTTGAAGGGAAAAATGGGGCTCCACTATCGGTGATCTGTGGAGTATTAGCTTATCAGCCATGATAACAGAACATAATTCTAATGAAATCATTAAATATAACTCACCTGATATCCTCCGAGTAAAATTTTCAGTTTCTTCTCTAACTTTGCGGCTTGTTTTGCATCTCTCGTCATGAATGTTCTGTTCGTCTGAGGGAAGAGATCAAATGGAGGAATAACATATTGTAAGCTAGTGAATAGAGCCAATTATGATCAAACCATGTACATGATATAGTGTAGCTTTGAGAGTTCATCTGAATGGAGATCAATGGCGAAATTTCAGTATGCTAGAATAGTGCCAGTTCGCATGCCCAAGTGAAGTCAGATGTAATCAGCCTAAACATCTAGACTGTCATCAAATGATCATCAAAAAGAAATGGCATGGTATGCCCTTTATTTTCGATGGCCACAGTGCAGCGCACTGTGTGGCTTGGTTGTCGACATAATTGCAATATTCGACAAGTGAGCATCATCACTGCATGCTGGATGACATTATAATGTAGAGTGTTGTATAACTGATGTCAAGCGGTTGTTGAAGCGGAAGGAAATTTTGTTGAAGCGGCGGGAAATTTTAAATTTCTCCGATTGATATTCTTGCTTTTACTGTGTATATTGACCTCACTGTTCTCGAATATGAAAACTATGATATGTGTTAGCATGCTTCGATGCTGAAAACAGCGCAGCTGAGAGTTAAAAAATTTCTCCAATATTGAGGCTGAAAACATTTATAATATTTGAGGAGTTACATGTTTTTCCGTCCCTCAAAAATTTTTCCAACTACAACATGCCAATGTTTTTACCAAAGTAAGCTCATTACCTCCGTCTTCAAGTATGATAAAAAATAAAGAAAATTTGCCTAATTTCTTCCAGTTTAACCAGTTCATATAGTAAACATATGAGAGCTGCGACACGTACTACCCCAGGCAACACAGTATTGTCAGTGACTGAAATCACTGGGACATGAAAACCAGATGTACCATTGATTATCCGGACTTCGCCATTGCTTATGCTTTCATGGGTCCAAATGGAAGTTCCTGAATCTTGGAAAGTTTTGCACAAAAACTATAACTATGACAAAGGGATGTTGTCTGATCACCATGAACAGTGAAGGAAACAAGCGTTCTGAGAACCCCAACATCTCGCCTTGCGGGGTCATCTGCCGAAGCTGCAGCAGTATTGAAAGCAAACAATAACGTCTGGAATAGGTGATGTGGTACAGACAATAATGTCTGGAATAGATTATCTGGTACAGACAATAACATCAGTCTCATGTGGGATTAATGGCATATAAGTTAATCCCATGTAGGATGGATAGGTCAGTGCCGTGGGATTACTGCTGCATAGGGTAGTCCAGTGGGAAATTACTGCTGGATAGGTCAGTCCCATGTGAGATTAATGCTGGACAGGCCAGTCCTGTGTAGGATTGCTGCTGGATGGGCCAGTTCCGTGTGTTATTACTGATGAATAGACCAATCCCCTGTGAGATTACTGCTGGATAGTCCAGTCCCAAGTGGGATTACTGCTGGATAGGCCGGTCCTGTCTGGGATTACTGCTGGATAGATGAGTCTCGTATGGGATTAATGCTGGATAGGACAGTCCTGTGTAGGATTACTGCTGCATAGGCAGTCCAGTGTGCGATTACTGCTGCATAGGGCAATCCTGTGTGGGATTAAGGCTGGGGAGGCCAGTTCCGTGTGGGATTACTGCTGGATAGGCTAAACCTGTGTGGGATTACAGCAGGATAGGTCAGTCCCATGTAGGATTATGGCTGGATAGGTCAGTGCCATGTGGGATTACTGCTGCATATTGCAGTCCAGTGTCATATTACTTCTGGATAGGTCAGTCTCGTGTGAGATCACTGCTGCATAGGCCTGTCCCGTGTGGGATTACTGCTGGATAGGCCAGTCCGGTCTGGGATTACTGCTGGATAGGTCAGTGCCGTGTGGTATTACTGCTGGATAGGCCGGTGCCATTTGGGATTACTGCTGGATAGGCCAGTCCCAAATGAGATTACTGCTGGAGAGACCAGTCCAGTCTGGGATTACTGCTGGATAGTTGAGTTCCATATGGGATTACTGCTGGATAGGTCAACCCCGTGTGGTATTACTGATGGATAGGCCAGTGCCATTTGGGATTACTGCTGGATAGGTCAGTCCCGTGTGGGATTACTGCGGGACAGCTCTGATCTAGGAGAACATGAAACATGTCCACTAAGTTTTATAATCATCCCACGAAAGGTTCAACAAATTTTCCATGTACAGATCTACATGTAAATTTTTGCCCCACAAAAACCTTATCAATGGAAACGTACAAACTGCAATAATTAGGACAAAAATTCATATTTAATGTCATATTTCTTAAATAGCACATGCACATCCTCAAATCACATTGAACTTGGGTAGCAAGTGTCAAACTCATCCAATGAAAGCTGACAGCGTCCGAAAACTTTCCATGTACAGGTGTACATGTACATTATCATTGGCAAATTACTTAGACAAAACCCTCAAAATTTGAACAAATATTAATATTTCATCTCCTAAATAGCACAGGTACATCCTCTAATCATAAGAAACATGTGTACCAAGTTTCATAATCATTCAATGACAGCTGACAACTGCAGCAAACAGTGATGTACAGATGTACATGTGCACTTCAGCTAAACGCAAAACTCTAATCATTTGCCATAATTTGGAGAACAATTAATATTTCATCTCAAAAATAGCACACGTACATCTTCTAATCATAAGAAACATGTGTACCAAGTTTCGTAATCATCCAATGAGAGCTGACAACTGCAGCAAACTTACCATGTACATGTATACATGTAGAGGCCTACATGTACAATTCACCTAAACAGAAAACTCTCATTTGCCATAATTTGGACGAAAATTATTATTTCATCTCAAAAAATAGCACAGGTACATCCTCTAATCATAAGAAACATGTGTACCAAGTTTCATAATCATCCAATGACAGCTGACAACTGCAAGAAACTTTCCAAGTACAGATGTGCACTTCAGCTAAAAGCAAAACTCTATCATAGGGATTTTAACATTGGAGCACCCCAGGGGTAGTACCCCCAGGTGGAGTACCCACCCCCATATTTTTAAAAAAATTTTAATATTTTTTCTAAATTTTCTAGTTTTTTTTTTGAATTTGCTAAACCAAAAACCTTATCATTTCCAGGCTGGGGACACCGACACCGATGACGACATCCTCTTTCCCCCCTCGCAATATCTCCCCTTTACTTCGTAAGGTGAGATAAAAAGTATAGATTGTTTTTCAGAAGTTTCTTGACAACTCTATCAGCAACTGTCAAGCATTTCCAGACCCAAGCTTTGTTTTACAACAAGTTTGTTAAAGTTCAGGACCAGTGAGAATCCTGCATTTCTGAAGACAGTAAGATGAAAGGTGTATACTTTATAGCCTGACCAACCTCAAGCCTCTTCTCCAGTGATTCTATCCGGTCTTTCTTACTGGCCAGGTTGGCCCTGGTGTATCTGTTCTGTGAGGGTAGGAAAAGGACCTGGGAGTAACACTCCTGCCAGACCTGGCTGTATGACTCCAAGGTGAGGTCACCGTGGGACATCCCCCGCCTCACCACCTCCATCTCCAACTTCATCATCTCATCAGCCTGAATTACATCAATTAGGGGAAATAAATACTGTAATGCAATAACATAAAATAACAACGGTTTCAAAGCATTCTGGGAAATTAGTAAATAACAGTTGTACAATATAATTATTTCTCAACTTAGAAAAGGGAAGCTATAATGTGGCTATTACGTAGCTTTAGTTCAACTGCAAGTTCTGAATCATTCACACCAAGGTAACAAAGTTCTCTGGGTTCATCCGTGGGCACCCCCACGATGAAATTCACTGGAATCGAAAATATTCCCTCGAAATTCTATCAAATGAAATAATTTAGCTTTAGCTCCCAAGCGAGATCCACTGGCACGGTACTCACAATAGCCAAAATTGTCCTAATCTGATCAGATTTGTCCGGGAATGAAATTTTAACTCGGCCCACAGCTGGCATCCCCTATAAGCGGATCGGCGTGAAAAACAATCCCATGCAAGATCATGACGCGAGGTACCCACACACAAAATTTGAAAAGAATCTGTTCAGTATTTCAAAAGTTATTGTTCGAAAACATGGTGCCACCCATATGCCAATCAGTGTGAAAAACAATCCCGAGCGAGATCTTGAGGCGAAGTACCCACATACCAAATATAAGAAGAATCCGTTCAGTTTTTCAGAAGTTATTGTCTGGAAACGAAGTTGTCCGGATGCACAGACGGACTCCAATACTATAGCCCCCACTTTAGCCCTTCGGGCATCGGGGGAGCAAATAACTTCTCTGTAATAATATGACAGCATGACTGAAAATAAGGACTGCTTTGAGTAAAACCTCTTTACCAGGCAATTGGATTGCCATAGAGCCTAAGCCATAACATTGCTGGACAGGTTAATACATATTTTCACAATTCTGGGCGTAGGCATGTTTCGAGAACGGAGGCATGTCTATCAACCTCCCAGTAACCTAAACACCAGCTCGCTGCTTTCTAGCCCTGTGACAGCTTAACTCATGGTACCATTTAGTACAATTATTACGGTAATCCCTCTAATAATTCAACCCCCCCTATCAAAATTCAATCACTTCCAACTTCGGGGACAAAATTAAATCGACTGTTCTAAGAAATTTAAGCACCCTCCAAAATCTTTCAAATGACGACGAAATAATGGATTATGCATGATTTTGAACCATTTTGTCAACTTCTCTGTTTTGATAAATTTGATGACCTCCAAATTGCATGATGGGAAATTTCACTTCCTGTGATTGAATTATTAGAGGGATTACACTACAAAACATGGTTCTAAATCCACACACCTGCTCAAGATCATCCTCGGTAAATTTTTCGTAGGGGTGCTGTTCCAGGTAAGCCAGATGTTGTGCGTGGTTGAGCACAGTCTTCTGGCTGGGCTGTGTCTTCTTAGTGCCGGGGGTGATGCCCAGCTGCGCCAGGGTGGGCGTGTATACGGAGTCATAACGTTGCATTGTAAGCATCTCCTGCTTGATCAACTCCTCTGCCTGAATTGATGAATGAAATCAGAGTGATCTAACTTACCACTGGTGAAACACAACCAAGTAAAACGTGATTACGCAAAAAGCAATTTATATCACCACACAGGTTTGAAACGTTCATGAAGAGTATATTTTCGTAGCTCTCGGTGTAAACAAAAATACTATGGATAAAATTTTGAAGCAATGAGGACTGTGAAAGAGACAACAATCCAAGAATATTGCTGTATACATTTCAAGGGACCATAAATGTTTATTATATACAAGCAATCTTGGGTTGATGTCTGCTCATACAACATATAATATCTTGGGGCAATGAAGTTTCAATCGACGCTAGAATTAGTCTCCAGGGAGGGTATCCAAGTATTCAACAGGGTGTGTGAAAGGGGGAGGTTTCAAAAGTAGGGATATTTCCCCATGCTCTCCGAGATTCATTTTGCACATCTGTAGAGGTGGAATGAGTAGGTGATGGGAGAGGAGGGAATAATAAACACCCAAATTCTTCCAAACATAATATTTGAATGCCTTCAAAGGGTCCAACTCAAGATTTGCCATGTAATTCATTTTGAATGAGGACACGTATATGCGCCATCTGACATTGCCAGAATCTCGCTCCACTTTCCCCCCACCATAAACTTTCTCATTTTTATCGGAAATGAGAGATGGCCAAGACTGCGTACATCTAATCTACACTGGGTATGCAAGGTGGAAGTGTCAAAAGTCAAGACCAGAATGGAAGCAGGATACTGTGACCTGGGCACACAAAAATGAATGGACAGATCAACCTATAGAGCATTCGCAAAATGCTCATATTAATATCAAGTAGAGTTTAGCGAGCATGTTTACCCTCTGTTGATCTGTAAGTTGGGGATCGGCTGGTCTAAGTATGCCCATGTTCACATCAAGGGGGCGTGGCAGATCTCGCTGGACGGACTGGGAACGAAGTTTCATCTCCTTCAGACCTAAAATAGGACACAGAATAGAACATTATTTCATATTCACAATGCTGTTTCAAACAATGCTCGTGTCGACATACAGCGGTCATTTTAGTCGAACTCACCATGAATTTGTGAGTTCAGTTCAAACAGTCTAAGTTAAACAGACCTGCCAGTTTCTTTCACGCATATCCAAATAGATATTTGTAAAATGCATTTGCGAGTATCTCTACAAGTATTGGATACCCATTGAAACGCAAGGCCTGCGACAATGTATGGTAACTGGACCGTGAATGTAAATTACAAATCAGTTGTGATAATTAATGATATGATACAGTACTCACGTTTAGCTGCCCTGTCAGCGTCAAAACGGTCATCAAGATCCGCCTGGTCCTCATTGTACCCATTCTGCTCCATGGACTCTTCCATATCCTGGTCTTCATTCTCAGGCAGGACAATCTCATAATCGTTCCTTGGGGTAGGCAGGTCAGCCAAGCCCCTCCTCAGCTGATCCTTCAGTTCCCTCTACAGTGAAGAGAACATCAGAAAACATGTATTCTTATCTGGTCAGGATGAAATGATAAGTGTTATGATGAAAATATTTCAGCGGCAAAACAAGGACAAACATAAGAGTTTCTGAATAGGGTGCGATTATATGTTATTTATTGTTTATATTTGTATTGCTTTGGTATTGGCCTGAAGGTAGCTGCATCAGCCCAAGGTCCCAGGTTGAGGTCCAATACAGCTGCACAAAGGCCAATATCAAGGCAATATGAATTTGAACGTTTCATGATATTTATATTGATTGACAGCTAGTTCTACAATATCAAGGGAGTTTTTGCAAACTAAATGATATTTATATTAATTGACAGTTCTACAATATCAATGGAGTTTATGCAAACTAAATGATATTTATATTAATTGACAGTTCTACAATATCAATGGAGTTTATGCAAACTAAATGATATTTATATTAATTGACAGTTCTACAATATCAATGGAGTTTATGCATACTAAATGATATTTATATTAATTGACAGTTCGACAATATCAATGGAGTTTATGCATACTAAATGATATTTATATTAATTGACAGTTCTACAATATCAATGGAGTTTATGCATACTAAATGATATTTATATTAATTGATAGTTTTACAATATCAATGGAGTTTATGCATACTAAATAAACACAATTTTGAGGAGAATATGCATGGGAAAACAGCATGTGCGCAATGTGATTGCCCCAGGCTACAAAGTACATTATGCAGCTGCAGTTTCCATTTTAACTTTTACGATCTTGGTCAATACAGGTCACAACTTGACCAATAACGAGTTGACCAATGTGGGTGGTTGTCTGACAATGATATATGCCGATCAAGGGATCATCGCATGCTGTTGGTATTTCATACTTCAATAATTCTGTTTTTCAGACAGTATAACATACCTGTTGGTATTTGTCCAACTGTGCAGCCTCAAATTCATCAGCCGTGTTAATGCTGAGTCTGTCTCTTATACTGGGGGTTCTCCCCTGGGCAGGCCCCATTATCCGTTCTTGTCCAGGAGTCGGGGGTCCTCTGGGGGTTAAACCTATATAAAGTTAAAGTGACATTAAATGGTTTGATACAAAGTAGTCAGTGGCTTTACATGTTCATTCATAAATCCTAATTGCGCCTGCAGTCAATCTTATTAAATTTAAATCCTATCTGCTCCCCATTAGGATATGTCGCTTGTAGGATCGACCAGGCTTGCAGCAACTCGCGTGTTAACCAATCCTGAGAACGCTTCATAGTGCTTTGAAGGGAACATTGATGACAAAGAATTTTCGGTTGGCTCAGCCGAATTAGACGGCTCGCTGGCGGGGTGTCTTTTCATGTTGCCGCGGTCCCGACATTACGGGGTAGATATATGGACTGATCTTTGGTGTAAACATTGGAGTAAATGGACACAGTGAACCTATCTCCCCTCCCCGACTGCAAATGGATGAGTCCAGATGCGACCATGATGTCACAATACTATTAAATATCCATGGTATGGGCACTAAAATCAATTGAAATACGTAAGATCCTATATAGTGACATGTACGATTGGAGAGCATTGATAGGATATTAATTTATTAAGATTGGCCTGCAGTCATCTGATTGGCCAGGACTATGGTGACATTGCCGGCGTAAAAAGTTGAGACTAGAAATTGTTCTGTGGCAAAATGATTATTTGACCAATACAAAGTAGAGATTATATTTATAACAAAATACACTTTCGTAGATGGAGTTATTCTTCATCTTTCGTTTGAAAAATATTCTGATATTCAAGTGCAACCATGCAATATCCTCTATCTTCCAAATTTGCACTGGACAGGTATTTTATACACTGCTTCTATTATTCATTTCCTTTTTATTGTAAACAGAGTTTTTGATCATGCTTGAAATGATAATTGTCTCCTCGATGCCATTTGTCTTAAAAAATTTGCACTATATATAAATGCTCCAGGAATAATCCATCCGAAGTGATACATTGGGATGTCTGCACGTTGTGAAGAGTGGCTGTGGTGCTCCACCATATTTGTACATGAAAGCCAGACTCTAATAGTTGTGTTGTTGTTCTTGTTCCATGCGATGTAACAGTGGCGATGTCATTGGTACTGTCACATGGTCTTTGCCACGACGCTAACATTACTTCCACTTAACTATGACTTCATTCTTCCTTAACGTCATTTTACCTCAACTATGACGTAAATGGTGGCACCCTACAGTTGAATCGCGTGAAATATGTAAATTCACAAAGAAATTATCAAATAGGAAATGTGGAGTGTAAAACACAATCAGGGGAGTTTAAAATAACGTTATATTTGGTAGTCACTCTAATAATTAAATTCCCCTATCAAAATTCAATCACCCCTATATATGGACAAAATTCAATCGATGGTTCTAATAAATTTGATCACCCTCTAAAATCATTGAAATAACGAAGAAATAATGGATTATAAGCATGATTTTGAACTATTTTGTCACCTTCCTGTTGTAATAGATTTTATGAGCCCCAGATTTTACAGGGGTCGAAATATTCAAAACAATTTACCTGTCACAAGAGACAGGTGTACAAAGAGCTTACCAGTCATCTTGATGAATTTTGTCAAAGATATATTTTGAACACCAAAAAAAATTATTGGCAGAAGACCGGTACTTTATTTTTCTGCGTCTCTTTCAAAAATTACCTGTCTGGGACAGGTGTAAATTTTGACCTCCGTTTCATGGAAGGAAATTTCACTTCCTGTGATTGAATTATTAGAGGAATTACAGTAAACAATATGTGTGAGGAGGTGGGCTTACCATCGGACTCCGATGCAGCTGCGCCGGGGGTCCTGAACGGTGTGCCCAGTACTGTGTTTGGGGTCTGAGCTGACTGGTGTTTGGGGGTTGTACTGGAGAAGTCACTGTCGTGTAGTGGGGTGTTCAGGCCACCTTTCAGCGGGGTGTCCACATTCGTTAGAGCCATTATGTTTTGCGCTTCCTGAAAAGTTCAATGTGCATGGAACAAGTCATGAGCATATTGACCCGAAGTGACAGTCTCCTGTCAGAAATGATTTGTTGAACTTGCTAGAGAGAAAAACGTCTTGAAAATGGAAGTCAAAAATGTTGTTTTTGCTACTAACTTTTAGATTAATCATCAGAACACTCCAAAATCTTCAGCGAATCTTTCGCTTATTTTTTGTTACATGTCGTAACAGTGATTCTTCAATGAAAGTGCGCAGTCTAATTTTTAATAGAGAATGAAATAGGTCGTTTATTCTAATGCAAATTAGATAGACCAATTTGTTTTTTTAATACCATCCGAAGCGGATATATATGTCAATGGCCACCTCTGGCAGATGTCTCATAGTTCGATATATTCTGGACTTAATTGGCAAAAATGATTTTTTTACCTTCAATTTAGAGATGTAGTTCTCCCTAAATCTGTTGAATTGCAGATGTTACATTTAATGTACTTATCATGCACAGGAATTACCAAAATGCTTAAATTCAGCATTCCTGTGCCAACCGACAGTGGTTAATTTAACAAACTGTTTTCTGGAATATTTTGTTACAGGTGTATAAATGCTTCATGAAAAAGTGTGTTTCACTGCAAGCACATTCAAGGATCGTTTGGTGAACACATCGACTTTCAAGCAATTTCAAGGCCTGGGAAATTGAAGGGTGAATTCTCACCTGTAGAATGGTGTCTTGCGTGGCAGGTGTCCTAGGTGTTCGTAGGTTAACAGAGTTAGGGGTGATCGAGTAGTCTGAGAGGAGACTCTGAGACACACTGTCCTTTGATCCTGTACCTTCAGCCTGTTGTCGGGCATACTCACTGGCCTGACCCACCTTCACCACCTGTTAGAAGAGAAGGTACCATAAAATCAGGCCTGCAAGTGGCTCACAGTGAAAATATAGGAGGAAATTTGCAAAATTATAGGAGAAATACAGGAATTTTCTGAATAAAATATAGGAAATAAAGGAGTGTAAGATCGGTCTGTACTACTACATTGTATGTTCCAAACTTGGTAGTTTTCTGGTGTTTAATCAAATTACTTTCACTGAATGCGGTCATATTGGTGGTCTTTCAGGTGACCTGTTCTGTTGTTTGATTCAGAACAGAGAGATTTAAATGTTTTCATATTTGCCGAGCGAAGCGAGGCGAAAAAAAAATTCTGAAATGAATTTCCTCATGTCAGTTTGACTCATTACAGAGCATTGATGAAAGTTTTCATGAGAAAAAGTCAAAATATAGGAAATATAAGAGGTTTTGAGTAAAATATAGGAATGATTAAAAAATATAGGAAATATTAGAGGCACTTGAAGGCCTGTAAAATGAGAGAGCAACCAGGGACAGGTCAATTATCAGGATATATGGGTAATAAAATAAAGCAAGTATGGTGATTTGTTAATGATGCAGTAATATTTCCCTTCAGTGAATACATACACGATTTGTGAACCTTGACGCTTCAAAATTTCAAGGTTTTGGTCAAAGTAATAGTTCCCGTTTTTCAAGGTAAAATACTTTCAGGGTCATTGAAGCTACACAATTTTCTGTTTATTTTAACTTAAAGATGTAATCAGCCTCAGAATCGATGGATTTTCTATTAAAATTCTCCCCTGTGAATTTTTCAGCAGCGAAGTTTGCTAAAGCATCATACGTATTAAATTTGATGATAATGGGAACACCATAAACATTGAATGCAAGAATATCTTGTCAGAGAAATCTGAAACTCTGCCCGCTTCGACGGGTTTTCTGTTTCGCCATTGAGTGTGTGTTTGTACGCGGTGAGAAAAATGATATCACTGTGTGATGCTTGAGTTACGTAGCGACGCTCACAAATCTGAATGCTGAACAGCTGCAGCAATGGGATAACGTCATGGCTCGTGCCTAAGGTTCGGTAAAATTGCATACATGTACACAGCCAAACGTTCACCAACCAGTACCATTCAGTTCTGTACCAATTGGTATCATTCTGTTACCTGTTGGTACTCTCTAGGTAACTCGTTGGTACTGCACGGAAATTTTAGGCTTGGTACCGTGAAGTCCTGACTGAACAGTACCGTGCAGTTACCAATCAGTCACCACTTGGTAATATATGCCAGGTTCTTTACAGTTACCTTCCAGTAACTGATTGGTTACGAATTGGAGCCATAACGATCCCAACTTTGCAGTACCATCCAGTTCTGACTTGAAGGCTACTGGGCAGTTCCTGGTTGGTAACCAATAGATTATACCATAAATGGAATGACTGGTAACTGACTGGTGACCGGTTGGTACTGTTCAGTTACTGATTGGTGACCAACTTAACTGAACAGTACTACCAAGAGGTACTGGCAGGTAAGCAGAAATTGGTTGGTAGCCGTTCAGTAACTGAGCTGTAACCAATCAAGGTACTGAAGTGTTACTGCATTGTTACCAACAGGTACCAAGTGTGGAAAATTGGGATGGTAACATAGCGGTAACTCACTGGTAACTGATTGATAACTGCATGGTAGCCAATCAGTAGAAAATTCATAGGATCCAATGGATGACCAATCAGTGCCCGGTTGGTTACTGGTTGGTACTGACCAGTTGAAAACTGAACGGTACCACAAGGGGACCTTTCCTACCAGTACCAATCAGTTCTTCACCAACCAGTAGCCCACAAGTTACTGAGTGGTACTGGTTGGTGAAAGTTTGCCTGTGTAGCATATGCTATGGCAATATGCATTGGTAGAATGCATCACATGTATATACGCTTGTTGACACGGCCGTGGAAAAATGAATGGCATGCCATGCCGTTTATTTTTGAAGAACAATTCCTTCTATTTTCTCGTGAATGGTAGAAACAAGTTTAGTTTGTTATGGTCAAATGTGTTTCATTTTGTATCTGTTGTAACATATGTCACTTTCGCGGAGTTTGAGAGACATCGATTTCAGCCTAGATTTGAGGCTGATTACATCTTTAAACACGAGTTTGAAAATTAGTGTTCACACAGTGTCTTTCGAATAGACTTGGAAATTCTGTTTGGATGATCAAAGAATATATTGCTATGAGGAGGTTAATTTTGCCAACTGACGGCAAAGGACAGCACAACTTTGAGCTACAACTTGATAACTGAATTGACAAGAATTTGTGTTTTCAAGGTCTGTAGTACAATTTTCCATTTTTGAAGGTCTTGAATTCTAAATTGTCATTTTCAGGGTTTTTCAAGATAGTGTATTAACCATATTCAATCAAGGGAAAGAGATGGAATCATCACAGAAAGCGTAGCATTGTCCTTATCCCTGATCTACGGCGACGAAGAAACAAATCTAATTTTATAAATGGTCTCCGTAATGAATTTCTATGTATTGCACTGAACTGTCCGTGACATACCTCTTCCAACTCAGCATCAGAGATCTGTGGCGAAGGTAAGACCAGCTTGCTTCTTTTCTTCTGTGGTTCAGTAAAGCTGAAAGCAGATTCGTAAAATATTAATATTAGTTAAAACTTTGAAAGTACCAGGTTTTTTACAGAAGATATGTCTTCACCTGTTGCAGGCATTGCTGATCAAATGCTGGCCATATCTCTGAATATCTCAAGGTTTTAAGGAAATATGATCAGAGCTAGTAATAATGAAGGTTTGAGCTGGATTTAAATCCTAGAACACATACATTCTGGGAACTGTGCTACCTTATTATCAGGTAATCAGGTTCGTCACTCGGTACTTACTTGCTTTGGCTCTGGATAGCTCCAGGTAAATCATTCTCCTTCCTCTTCTTCTGTCTTTGTTTGTCCTTCTTTCTATCTCTCTAAATAATGGGCAAAGTCACAATATTATGCAAGATTTCTACTACTGAATGAGAAATGATGATAAATGATAACAATGAATAAAAGACAGGCTATTATTAGAGTACATAAAGTGTGTAAGTGATCAGTGATGATATATACTGTCCACAACAACGGGTGTCCGATGCAGTCAGTTAAGATAACAAGAGCCCAAGGGGCTTCAATATACGCCCGTATATCTGGAATTATATTGGTCCAAATTTCAAGGTTGTTTAATAGCCTTGATTCCTATTGGTAGCTAGCAATCCAGAGAAAGGTCTACAATTTTGTGCTTCTGAGAATGTAACATATATCACATCTAAAATTGAATGATAAACTAAAATGAGCTTAACTCTTGGAAACTAGTTGACCTTGGAGCAAGAACCGAGAGCTCACATATCCCACACTGAAATTGACAATAGTCAAACACAAGAAAATAGTAGTTTTCCTGCAAATGTATTTCTTTCAGACGAGAGAATTTTTTATGAAGGAAGAAGAAAGGGATGAAGTAAACCACATTCTTGAGTTGATAAACAGGTATGAAGTTCAAAAAGGACCCCTCTCCCCGTTAAATTAGTAAAAGTGTGGTTTTTATTTCACAACAGTTTAACTAAATGTAGCTGTTTCAAACACGGGAGACTCCACAGGACAAATGCCATATACATGTTGGGGAGAGAACTCTGAATATTCCAATCTAACACATATAGTCAGCTAAACATGATTCAGTTTTGGGGGACTGTGACCTTGACCTTTGACAAATTGATGTATGGCTCCTCTTCGCCATGCGAGTAAAGGTATTTGATACCATTCCATACCATGAAACTAGAGATATCGTATGGACAACAAATGTTAATGGATGGATGGACAGAACGCAACATCGCATTACATAACCTCATCTTCGATTGGCATATGAAAAAATGTGACTTAATGATATCTGATTTTGGAGTCACAGTGACCTTGACATTTGACCTTGACCTAAATTTTGGTACCCGACACATCTTCCTGTCAATATATCAATGGACACAAAAAAAATCATGATTTTTATGAATTTCATGATTTTGGGGGTCACAGTGACCTTGACATTCGGCCTTGACCTACATTTTCATACGTGGCACATCATGTCCCCCTAATGTATCTAGACAAAAAAAAAGTACTTTTCAAAGATTTCTCGATTCTGGAGTCACAGTGACCTGGATCTAAATTTTGGTACATGACAAACCCCGTAATTTCTCAATGGACACAAAAAATCATAATTTTTAACAATTTTCTGGTTTTGGGGTCACAGTGTCCTTTGACCGTGACCTAATTTTTGGTATGCGAACTTCATTTCGGTATGCGAACTTCATTTCCCCCTATTAAATCCACTCACCAAAAATTAGTAGTTTTTAATGATTTCCCGAGTTTTAAGTCACACTGGCCTTTGATCTTGATTCTGGTGTGACAGTGATCTTGACTATTGACCTGGATCTAAATTTTTGGTACATGACAAAATGGTTACCCATATTTTCTCAATGGACTCAAGAAATCATGATTTTCAATAATTTCATGATTTTAGGTCACAGTGACCTTGACCTTTGACCTTGACCTATATTTTGATATGTGACACATCGTGTCCCCTAATGTATCTACTGACAATGTTATTTTTAATAATTTCCTCATTTTTGGGTCACAGTGACCTTTGACCTTCGACCTTGACCTATCCCCCTATTGAATCCACTCACAAAAAATTAGAAATTTTTAATGATTTCCTGATTTTTCGGTCACACTGACCTTTGACCTCGACCTACATTTGGTATGCAACACATCGTTCCCCCCTAGGGCATCCACTCACCAAAAATTAGAACTGTAGATAGAAAACTGTCAATGATCAGTGATTTCCTGATTTTAGGCAACAGTGACCTTTGACCTCAGACCTCGACCTCATTTTTGGTACGCGACACATCGTCTCCACCTAGCGTATCCACTCACAAAAAATTGCAACTGTGGATAGAAAACGATCACAGATATAGACCGGACACGAACACTTCGGTGATTCCCTGTTTTTTAGGCCAGTGACCTTTGACCTGTGACCTTGACCTTCATTTTGGTACGCGACACATCGTCTCCCCATAGGGTATCCAGTCACCAAAAATTAGAACTGTAGATAGAAAACTGTCCCAGATATAGACCGGACACGGGGGACGGACAGACGGATGGACACACGTACGGACAGACGGACGGAAACCGCCATCACATAATACGTCCGCCTTTTGGCGGGCGTATAAAAATTGAGCTTAGAATGCGAGATCACTTATTAAGGCATGTAGCCTCAAAGGGACAAAACTTTACGTCTTTTTATATTTCTTAGAACACTAGACCTTATATCTAGTGGGAAAAATTATTAACATTCCAATTCAGAATAATGTAATTTTTAATCGAAAATGGTTGTACCATAGACTCGAGATCTGTGACCTATGTACATTAAAAATGTGCAAGAAAAGCAGATACATTGAAGGGAGGGGAGTTAACTCCATCTCTCTGACCTACCTCTTCCTTCTCCCCTCTCCGTTCTCCTTCTAACTGCTGCTGTCGAAGTCTCTTGTAATTGGGTTCTAGGGGTTTGTACTGTTCCTCCGATGTGTCGTAGAACCCTACAAAAACGATTTGATTCAAATCAATAAGGCATGCTAATTAACACTGGTAGTCAAGTTTGAAATCTACTCTTAGAAGTCTGAAATACCTACCCCTATGATTAAGGCCGTTTGGGGTATTTCAGACTGAACTGCCAATCGTTCCCCTTTTCTAAATTTTTGGCGGAATAGGCAAATCAGCCGAACTGTTTCTGCCTGATTAATGGTCAATACTGCATGGAGCACACAGGAACTATTTAACATGAGGCAGCAACTAAAAGGTGCAACAACCCCTCAGCCAGACAGTTTTAGTCAGTGTATATTGATACACAATGAATGGAAAATGCATATATGTAAAAGACTGAAAGATTTGGTTGAATGCAGAAGATGCTTTAGCAGGGGCTTGTAAAAGATTAAAATATGATAAATTCAGTGTGGGATGTTGGATGCATTGAAGGACTATAATAAATAATTTGACATATGGCGTGTGAAAAATACAGCAGAAGAACAAATGGGTGGATGGAGATGGGTGGATCATCCAAATAGTCTTGTGATATGAATAATATGTTTCTTGAACAGCATAGCCTCATTGGCATAGTAAGGGAGAGAGAGAGAGAGAATTAAGGTTTAATGTCGAGTTCAGCAATACTTCAGCTATATAGCGATTGGCGTAGTAATTTGCTGGGCACATTAAATGCTGGTAACGACAGAAAACATCCAATGGGCTTGTGGTTGAGCACCCAACAAGTACACCAAATTTGACGTCTCTAGCTGGAACATTTTCTGTGATGTTGCCATGAAAACCACAATGTACCCAAATTTGAAAGGCTTGTGGTTCACTACCCAACAATAGTACATAGCAAATATGAAATCTCTATCACCAACGGTTGGGTTTTTATAGCGTTCACATCGTCATATGGAAATTTCCCGTGACGTTGCCATGGAAAACGCAAAATTCATCACAAAGTACCCAAATTTAATAGGCTTGTGGTTGACTACCCAAAAATCCTGTACGTATACCAAATTTTAAGTCTCCAGAAGCAACAGTTTGGCTTCTAGAGCGGCCACAAGAATTGCTGGTGACTGACGACCAGATGACCAACCGGATGTACAAACCGACGACAGGACCCTGCAGCCTAATAGGCTGAGGGGTGAAAGCTGTCTCCCTTCACATTACATATGCGATAGGGTCAAGCTGACAATGACAATGGCGATGGGTGATGTATTTCAATTCACCACTGAGTAAAACAGGAGGATCTGCCATTCCAGGTTCAAAACCAACTTAGTGAAGAGGGAGAATGAATTAAGATTGCTGTACATTATATAGAAATCATTCTCACTGCATCTAGGATGACTTTGGCCGAAATACCACACCAAGTCCTTACTTCATGCATTATTCATTAGATAAGTCACACCTCTCGAACCTCATGACCTACTGATATGACTAATCAATAGGCAAGAGGTCAAAATTTTCAAAATAATTTACCTGTCACATGAGATCGGTGACCAAAACGTTTACCTGTCACCTTTAAGAATTACCTGAACATGCGACCCTTGAAATTTTCAAGAACATGTAATTCAAGATTGATGACCAATCTACTTGTTGCAAGCTACCAATAAACTAATGAAACTGTGTTTCCATGCACTAATTAGCAACTGTTTTGATTGAATGTTGTCAGATATATTTTGAACATAAAAAAAAATGAAAAAAATGGCCACCTGTCACTCGAGGCAGGTGCTTTATATCTCTACCTGTCTCTTTCAAAAATTACCTATCAGAGACAGGTAGACAGGCTTAAATTTCGACCCCTGAATAGGCCATTATTTTACTAACCCCTCAAAAAGGGCACAATTATGAGATAACACAGAGAGCTTGCATGTTCGTTCCGAATAAAGAATTCAAGTGTTAGTCATGTGCCACACACAGCAACTGAGATCAGACATCCAAGACGGACATCGTACTCGTCTGGGGCTCCTTTCCAGCTAGCAGCTAGCGTAAGCCATCACTATCATGTGAGCATCCCTGCCAACGTACAGAAATAAGATGAAACCAAGTTAGAAATATTCAGTCAGTGTCAGTATTCTTCACTTACATGCAATTAAATCAGAGCAAATTATTATGTAAAACTTCAGTTACCTGCTGCAGGTTTCTTCTCAAATGGAATCTCAGCATTATAGTCAACCCCACGTTTCTTCTTCCTCTGTTTCTTGATCCTAAAAAAAAACAAGCCAGTCAAGATGGAATGTGGAGGTTTTAATATTTTCAATTTCAGAAATGAAATCCGTGTCACTTATTTACCCCTGTTTGATGCTGGTTTGTCATGTCACATCAGACCACCTGGTTGGACGTCAATACTTGCAACATTTGCCAACTTTTTACAAGCTTCAAGAGGACAAAATACTTCGAATTAACTCAAGCAATGTAAATTCACAAATATTTTTATCATTATTCACCCATTATGAAATATAAAATTGCGAATCAAAAACCGTTGCATTTCACCTTTAAAAACGGAAAATTTCTAGAACACAAAGAATTACCCATTGAACTGAAAAGACAGCTAGGGAAATTTGTAGAATGTCAGCAGAGTTTCTCTCTGCAGATGCTTGAAGTTAATTTTTGCCGTCAAGAAATAGGGTACTGTTATTTTCAAAATTATGTTTTGACATTCTCCACATGTGTGTGCGATTTTTTAATGAACTTACTCTATGCCAGCTGCACGGAGTTCTCGTCTTTTCTGCAAAGCTGCCAGCCGTCTGAAAAAACATACAACATGTAGGTTTAGGCTAAATATAACCTGGGATATTAAATAACGTCACCGCATGTATGAAATTATCATCATATGCAGAACAGAGTTTGAGCACCAAGTCCTGGTATGGAGCTAAGGCTTTTATACACAACAGTAGACCCCTGGGTAGTTATTTTCAACCCCACTCTACCCCTCTAAGAGACTTTACAATTCCACTCTGACCCATTTTTCCAACACCCATCCTCATTCTTTGCTTGAATTTTGTTATTGCTCTTTATCTCTTCATTAAACAGGTGGGAAAATGGCAAGTGACATCCGTCTTCTTATATCGGGAACCTCTGCCAGCCTCGTCAAAATGCCAATAAAAAAGAACAAGAGCCTGTATATCTGGAATTACAATGGTCCAAATTTCAAGGTTGTTTAATAGCCTTGATTCCAATTGGTAGCTAACAAGCCAGAGAAAGGTCTACAATTTTCTGCTTCTGAGAATGTAATATATATCACATCTTATATTGAATGATAAACTAAAATGGGCTTAACTCTTGGTAACTAGTTGACCTTGAAGCAAGAGCCGAGAGCTCACATATCCCATAATCAAATCGACAATAGTCAAACACAAGAAAATAGAAGTTTCCCTGCAAATGGATTCCTTTCAGCCGAGAGAATTTTTGATGAAGGAAGAAGAAAGTGATGAAGTAAACCGTTGTTCTTGAGTTAATAAACAGGTATGAAGTTCGTGAAGGACCCCTCTCCCCATTGAATTAGTAAATGTATGGTTTTTATTTCACAACAGTTTAACTAAATGTAGCTGTTTCAAACATGGACAAATGCCAAAGACATGTAGGGGAGAGAACTCTGAAAACTTGATTCAGTTTTGGGGGACTGTGACCTTGACCTTTGACAAATTGATCTCCAAAGTGTATGGCTCCTCTTTGCCATGCGAGTAAGGTATACTCAATTTGGTACCAATCATACCTTGAAACTAGAGATGTCACATGGACAACTTGTGTTAATGGATGAATGGACAGAACGCAACATCGCATTACACGACCTCGTCTTCAACAGGCATATGAAAATTTGACTTTTAATGATTTCTTGATTTTGGGGTCACAGTGACCGTGACCCACATTTTGGTATGTAACACATCATCTCCCTCTAATGTCTCTTCTGGCGGGGAAAAAAAGTTATTTTTGATGATTTCCTGATTTCGGGGTCACAGTGACCTTGACCTCTGACCTGAGCTAAATTTTGGTACACGACACATCGTCTTCCCTCAATGTATCAATGGACTAAAAAAATCCAGATTTTTATGAATTTCATGATTTTGGGGGTCGCAGTGACCTTGACCTACATTTTGGTACGTGAAACATCATGTTCCCCTAATGTATGAACTTGACTATTGACCTTGATTTTGGTACATGACAAACCGTCTCTCAACGGACACGAAAAAATCATGATTCTTAGCAATTTCACGATTTCGGGGTTACAGTGACCTTGACCTTTGACCTTGACCTACATTTTGGTATGTGACACATCGTGTCCCCCTAATGTATCTACTGACACGAAAAAAATGTTATTTTTAATAATTTCCTGATGTTGGGGTCAAAGTGACCTTTGACATAATTTTTGGTATGAACACTTCATTTCCCCCTTATTGAATACACTCAAACGCAATTTATATTTTTTAATGATTTCCTGATTTTTAGGTCACACTGACCTTTGACCTTGATTCTGGGGCTCCCCTTAACTGCTCAATGGACTAAAAAAATCATGATTTTTAACAATTTCATCATTTTAGGGTCACAGTGACCTTGACCTTTGACCGTGACCTACATTTTGGTAGGTGACACATCATGTCCCCCGAATGTATCTATTGACACAAAAAATGTTATTTTTAATAATTTCCTGATTTTGGGGTCACAGTGACCTTTGACCTTGACCTATTTTTTGGTATGCGTCACTTCATTTCCCCCTGTTAAATCCACTCACAAAAAATTTGAAGTTATTAATGATTTCCTTATTTTTCAGTCACACTGACCTTTGACCTCTGACCTCGACCTACATTTGGTATGCAACACATCGTTCCTCCCCTAGGGCATCCACTCACCAAAAATTAGAACTGTAGATAGAAAAATGTCAATGATCAGTGATTTCCTGATTTTAGGCAACAGTGACCTTTGACCTCTGACTTTGACCTCAACTTTTGGTACGCGACACATCGTCTCCACCTAGCATATCCACTCACAAAAAATTGCAACTGTGGATAGAAAACTTTCACAGATATAGACCGGACACGAACACTTCAGTGATTTCCTGTTTTTTAGGCCAGTGACCTTTGACCTCTGACCTTGACCTTCATTTTGGTATGCGACACATCGTCTCCCCATAGGGTATCCACTCACCAAAAATTGGAACTGTAGATAGGAAACTGTCCCAGATATAGACCGGACACAAGAACCGGACAGACGGACGGAAACCGCCATCACATAATACGTCCGCCTTTTGGCAGGCGTATAAAAAGGGTTCCCGAATGAAGCTCTTAAATCTATTCTATAAAGGAGGTATAATGCTTCAGTTCACAATGGGTTTTCCCATTTTGACTTTGGATCAGTCTGGCTTCACATGTGTTTTGAGACTGAGAGGAGTCATTTTATGCTGATGAAGCATACTGTACAGCCAATAAATTGAGTGTTTTACAAAAATGTGAAAAGGGGCTCATTATTTTTCATTTGACTAAGGACAGGCTCCTCAACCGGAAACATACACTAAACTTCTTACAAATTCAAAAGTCTACCTGCAATACATCTTGTTCAAAGAGATAGAGATATATGAGGCTTTCACAAAATGGTGGAAAAGGGAGACAACTTTGTGAACATAACAGCAGACATGAGCACAGGAGAGGATGGATGGATGACTAGAAATATTGGGAGCAATACAAATGCAGCTAAACTTGCTCTTTATTTTACATATATGAGGCTAATTAAGCAGTAGCCCCAAAACATTTATCTGCTGCAAATGATTGGGTGACCAGTTCGTTGAGTTTGACACAGGGTGCAAGACAGCTACCCATCATTCTCGCGCCTCTGACTGAAACGCTACAGCGAGTCTTTATTTCATGCATCATTCATGAGTATACATCACGCCTCACGAACCCCTGACATACTGATACGACCAATTAAAAGGTCATTATTTTACTACCAACTCAAATACTATGCAAGTATGGGTTAACACATCTTCCCAAATCCAAGTCCAACACTACACGTGTTGCCTTGGCTGAACATAACACATTATCTTATAAGGATATGGGTTTGATGAGGTCATAGCTCTATAAATATCCTGTGTTCCATATTAGGGTGTGTGCAATGTATGACTTCATTAAAATTCAAATTTGATTGTCTATTCAGAAGAAATTAACATCGATACAACCACCACTTGCCATATTTGGAAATCACACCGGCAGACATCAAACAAATTAAAGTTTGTTAGCAAGCTCCTATCTTGATTGGCTATATGAAATCACGTGCGTTTTCTGGTTTGAACAATTTACTCTATTCATTAGGTCAAGGTAAATGACGGAATGTTAGCGCAGTATTTAACTGGAAATGTGAAGATGGGGTTAACACACAGGCACACAGAGGGCTTGCATGTTAGTGCCATATAAAAAATTCAAGTTTTAGCCACGTGCCACACACACGACTGTGATTGGACATCTAGGAAGTGCTGTCAATACTCGTCTGGGGTCCTTGTCAGTGATACTGTCTGCCGGAGTGAGTGTAAGGCATCGCGCTGTTACCTTGGCAACATTGTTTTCCCATACAAATGGCCTGATATATCCTTGGAGAATGTTACTTTTGCAGGACTCTGCTGGGATGATGCCACGATGTGAGCAGGTGTTGCACAGCACAGCAAATCCATGTGTACGCCCGCTGCCGCGATGTTCACGAAGTTGTTTCCCTTGCTTAACTGTGACTTTGAGAAAGTGGAATATCACTGAAAAGCATTTTTCAAATTTTTCCCCACTGAATTTCCTCAAGTCATTGAAATTTGAGGTAGTAGTCGCAACATGAATAAACAGCTAGTCATTACTCACCTAGCTTCTTCCAGCTGTTTCTCCCGGGCTTTTCTCTTAGCTTTCTTCCCCTGTGTGTTAGCTAACCTGGCTCTGGCCTCTGACAACATCTCCAGTTCTGATAGAAAGAACAACCACAGGAGATGAAATGTATAATATTGTATATTGGAAGCAAAAACTTAGCCCTCATTCGGATCACCAAAAATGTCCAGGTAAACCCACTCTGAGGAATTATTATCGTTCTACCATAGATTGGCTTAAATAAAGAAAAAAAAGGCAGGGTCGATCTCTGAGATCTTGATTTCCACACAGATTCTTATAATTTCGCTTCATGCGAAATTCCTCATAATTGCAGAAGTTTCACACCCGTTTTCAGCATTTTCACACATTTTCAGCATTCTCTACACCAGAGAAGACTAGAAAGGATTTATTTCTCAAATCTACACCTGCTATTGTATTGCCCTTAATCCTCTATTGAGATCCTGCTGTAGACTAAAAAGTTCTCACCCTCTGGAGCCTCAGCCAATAGGTTACACTGCGCCTGCGCCCAAACACACTTCCCCAAATCCTTTTTTCTTCCTACAGCCACAGCGTGTGGACGTGTTTAGAAAGAGAGCTCTGCTAGAATTAGATTTTTGTTTTTGCCTATCTTGATAGGGAAATTCAGTCTAGATTTAGTTATACATTGTAGAAACAATGCCTAAACCACCGGGAATGCTAATCTTGCATACAATCTTGGTCACATTTGGATTCACATTCTTTGTGTTTTTCGAGGAAAATTATTTAGGCTATCGGAAAACTAGGTGTCTAGAATGTATTTCTTGGTACGACCAAGCCCGTGTGATTATGCACAGGCCAGACGGGGATATTTATTGCAGGCCGCTGGAGACGGCCACTCCACGACAGGCAGCAAGCGGAGATTAACCTCAGAGTTTTCAGCATTTTCACACATTTTCAGCATTCTCTACACCAGAGAAGACTAGAAAGGAGGCTGCTTCTTCCATATGAAAATGAGAGCAAATATCCAATCCAAGAAGCTGGTATGGAATAAAATCAAGTCTGAAAATAAGGCGCAGGACATTTACCTATAACCCCCATCAGAAGATATGGTACATGCCTGGACATATTAACCCATGATATCATTGAACAAGCAGGAAGAGAGGCTAGATCTGATTCTGATTTGCAAGGGGTTTATTAGAAATGTCACTTGCTTATTTTCAGGCTTACATGACGATTGTACTGCAACCCTTGCAATTCAGAATATGGCCTCGGCAAGAAACTGCTGAAGCAAATGCAGTTAGCTTCAGCTGAAATACATTTCGCCTTTTTTTTCTGCAAAAATCAACCGAACTGTCTCGACAGTTTGTCACCATTGCTGAGTCGGTAAGTTGGCTACCTTGATTTTCAAACACTGATTTAGTAATCTGTAGTCTAAGTATAGATTGATTGCTCTTTATTCCATGTTGTCTTGTTCTTCTTGTTCATCCCATGATGCTGATTTACACCTTATCAATGAAGAGCTGATTCAGCAAAAATAAAAAATGCTGATGCCAATCGATTTTACTTCAGCCTTGTTTTCAGCATTGTTGAGTGCTGTTTTGATTAGCAAGGGCTGGTACTGACCGGGCTCATAGCATACATCACAGATCTGATCAAGTGCAAAGATAAAATAGCAACGACTAAAATGGCAATGGGACAAAACTGGAAAACGGACAAGATGGCAAACAGACAAAATGGCAATAATATAGTTTATTATTGTTTTGTCTATGCCATTTTGTCTGTTTGCCATTTTGTCCATTTGCAATTTTGTCTGTTTGCCATTTTGTCTGTTGACATTTTATCCATTGCCATCTCTCTGCTTCCTACAAGGGCGATTGCGCAAATATAATCTCACTCACCATCTTCGTCCATATCGACAGGGTCAGGTTTAGCAGGTTTGGTTTCAGGGTTGGGGTCAATCTCCCCGGGTTTGAGTTTCCTGGGGTCATCCTCATTATCTTGGTCTCTGTTCTGGGCCTTGTCTCTGTGGAGGACAGGTAATGTAGATTTCTTATCAACATTAAATAGTTTCATTACTACATGTATCATTGCTTTCAGCGCATGTGCTGGGCACTAAACTGATCCAGCATTTCAAACTGTTCTGCCCACTGAAGATTTGAATCAGCGACATCTTAAACGTCAATCTTCATAAATTAATATCCTATCAATGCTCCTCGATCGTATATGTCACCATGTAGGATCTTACTGATTTGAATTGAACTTGGTGTTCCGAGCGCCCAGGTCATGAATATTTAATAGTCTGACATCCCGTCCACATTTTAACCACTTTACTTGCAGTCAGGGAGGGGATACTCATTGTCTCCCCTTTAACCCAAGGCTTATGCCAATGGCTAGCCCATTTCTACCCCGCATTGTGGCACCAAACTGACGGCAGCGAGGCAACATCAGAAGATACCCCAGCAGTGTGGCATCTGTCCCAAGTGAGTGAATATGATTTAACATCGCTTTCAACTATATTTCAGTCATATCACGATGTTGGGTCCTATTCCTTTTCACACCCGGGAACCACACAGGTGAGGTCCTATTCCTTTTCACACCCGGGAACCCCACGGGTGCCTCAGTGAGCCGCCTCTTACGACAAGCTGTCTGATGAGCTGAGGCCTATTCTTACCATGACCTGCGGTGTGCACAACGACAGCCCAGATCAACCCCCGGAAGCCCCACGGGGCTGAGCCAACCCAAAAGGCCCTACCTTTATGTTCCCTTCAAAGCACTATGAAGGATTCGCGGGATTGGTTGATGCTCGCGTTACTGCAAGCAGGTTAGATTCTACAAGGGACATGTCCAAATGGGGGAGCAGATAGGATTTAATTTTAATCAGATTGCTTGAACGTCAGTGCCATGTAAGCCATACAATCACACTCGTGGAGACTGCTGAGAAAGCCCGAGGACACTCATTATCAGAATATTTGACATTCAATGTCTAAATCTGAAATTTTGGAAAACAAAAATAAAATATTGGGCCAAATATTCTGCAAATTCGGGCATAAAATCTGATGCACGCGGGGACGATACAGTCATATAAAGATTTTTGCAATATCTCAAATGAACTATTCTTACAGCAAGTATTCGTAATGCTCAAGGCATTGAGCAGCTGTCCTGCCAATAATGGGGGCAATGGTTCTCCACTGGGTGGGCATGAGTTTGGCCAAATGGAGTAATTTCTCCTCCTCCTCCCGACTCCATTCTGTCTTCTTGATGCCTGGGTCTAACCACTCGTACCTGTGAGCACATCAACGTAGACGGTTAATAATTCAATCACAGGAAGTGAAATTTCCCAGCATAAAATCAGGGGTGATCAAAGAACAGGAAGTTGACAAAATGGTCCTAAATCATGCAGATAATCCTTTAATTCTTGAGGGTAATCAATTTATTATAACAATTTATCAAATTTTGTCCAAACAATTGGGGGTGATTGCATTTTGTTGGGGTGATTGAATTATTAGAGGAATTATCACAAACAGTAAATTCCCCAATTATTCAACCAAAGAAAGTGAAATTTCTATCTTAAAATCAGGCGATGAACAGGAAGTTAACAAAATGGTTATTTTAATAATTTTGAGAGGATGACCCAATTTATTAGAACGACTTACTGAATTTTGTCCACGAAATTAAAGGTGATTGAATTTTGATATAGGATGATTGAATTATGAGATGACTTATCAATTGCATGATATACATGGGCACATCTCATAAATGTAATAAAATATAGCTTCACATAAAACTGTTAAATACATGTATCAGGACTATTTGACATGTGCCCCTTAATATGCAAGAATGAGACTATGACGTAAGCTTACATACCATCTTGCCTTGCACTGTTTCGATGACTTTCTGTGGAGGAGAGATGCTATACGTGCCCACTGGTTTTTGCCATATTTCATAACAGCTGCCTTCAGGATTTCATCCTGGAAAAACAAACAAATTCATAGAACAATATCTCCCAGTATGTTCAGCAAACAATATCTCCCAGTATGTTCAGCAAGTTTTTCATCTCTTTGCCATTGTGAAGCTTATAAATGTACATTACTGTGAAAAGGATGAGATGTTATTGCGAACGACTGAACTGGGTAGCCTATAGGTTATGCGAATTTGATTTAAAGGTGAACTGAAAAGCTTTCCAATGTTCTGTTAAAATGTCATAATTACAAGAACTTGTATAGTTGTTACAATTATGTGTGGTAATAGTTCTGTGGGTTATTGTTTTATTTTGGGTATATGAGAAGCCAAAACTTATACCGAGAGCCAGAACTTTTAAAAAAGTCATCGCATGCCTCCCGTTGTTTTTGAAACGTCATGACGTTATAGTGGTCCTCGTTATTTCATCCGACATAGCATGACGTCACATTTGAATAAAACTTGAATGAAGGGGGCCACTATAACGTCATAACGTTCTACAAGCCAAGAGAGACAAGCATAGTATTAGCCAGCAATGCGTCTCCCCGTCTTTGAGACGGGAAGTTTGTAAATGTGACATTGAGACGGGTATTGTCTAATTGAGACGGGTGGTACGTTTTTGTAAACATAAATCATTATAATTGAGACGGGTTGGATTGAAAGATGTAATCCGTGTTAAAAGAGGCAATAAAATGTTATCAGGTAAAAAAATTATCAGGTTAACTCAGATTCTTCGTCGTACAAAACAGCGTTGTTGTTGTTGTCCCGCGCATTCAGCGACGTCAGGTGTTTCCCCGTTTGGGAATTCCCTGGCTTGAACTCCAAATCGAGGCTTACCAGAACGGCACGTAAATCCTGGAGCATCGGCTCCAAAGAAGATACGCGTAGAAGTGAAAAAATTCTCCCCGGGGTGAATTAAAGATTCCCTTGGTTGAAGTACAACGAGGCCGACAATACCATGTCATGTCGGATTTGTACTCAGGCGAATAGCTCTGGAATCTGGACAAACGGAACAAGGAATTTCAGGTCTTTCGTTCTATCATTTGACAGGACAGTCGGCACATTTTGACAACAACAACAACAACAACATGTCATGTCACCATATTAAGCGTTCACAAGTGGTCCTCTAGTGTTCATTCCGTTTTGTAGTTGTTGAAACAAGATTAATGCCACTCCAGGAAAATTTCATATTTCTCAAAATGAACATATCGCCGCAAGCTGAAAGTATTATTATTTCAAAATTATCTTGATGCAACAAATATTAATGAAGAATCAGATATGATTTGTTCTGGACCAAAATTTGAAAATGATCAATTTGATAAATTTGAAAAATATGAATAAAATGTTGAACAAAAATATTTTTGACCATCATTAAACACTGTTGGTAAAAACATTTTATTAATAAATACAAATTCTGACTTTAAAACGGCCTGCAATACATTTTTTGTTTTGTTTTTTATTATATTATCTCTTCTATCAGCAAAATTATTCACACACAAACCCTATGAAAATTGATGAAAACACCAATCTGAAATTTTTGCATTGAAAAAACTGGGAAATTGTCCTGAAAAAATATGAATTTCAATAGCCCATTCAATTCAATTTTGAGTGCCAGAAATGGCCTAGAATCCATTTCCAGCCACCTAGAACCCCAGAGCTTCCGGGGCCTAGGCGGCCCCTGGACCACGGCCTGAAGTGCTAGGATGGTAAATTGGGATGAGACTCCCTGTTTTCAAATTCTAGCTAAACCCCTGGAGACAAGCGACGCAAGTTTTCAAGACGGATTTATAACAGGATAACTTAAATATTGTTATTAGTTCAATTTTGCAAATTACATTTGCCCCAAAAACGTATAAAAGTTATGTCACATAACACAAGATGTATATAAGCAACAATTTAAAACAAGAGCCCAAGGGGCTTCAATATACGCCCGAATATCTGGAATTATATTGGTCCAAATTTCAAGGTTGTTTAATAGCCTGGATTCCAATTGGTAGCTAGCAATCCAGAGAAAGGTCTACAATTTTGTGCTTCTGAGAATGTAACATATATCTAAAATGAGCTTAACTCTTGGTAACTAGTTGACCTTGAAGCAAGAGCCGAGAGCTCACATATCCCACACTGAAATAGACAATAGTCAAACAAGAAAATAGTAGTTTTCCTGCAAATGGATTTCTCTCAGACGAGAAAATTTTTCACAAAGTAAGAAGAAAGTGATGAAGTAAACCTTTGTTTTTGAGTTAATATTAAAACAGGTATGAAGGTCATAAAGGACCCCACTCCCCGTTAAATTAGTCAATGTATGGTTTTTATTTCACAACAGTTTAACTAAATGTAGCTGTTTCAAACACGGCAGGCAACTCCACAGGACAAATGCCATATACATGTAGGGGAGAGAACTCTGAATATTCCAACCTAACACATATAGTCAGCTAAACTTGATTCAGTTTTAGGGGACAGTAATCTTGACCTTTGACAAATTGATGTATGGCTCCTCTTTGCCATGCGAGTAAGGTATATGGTACTCAAAGTTTGGTACCAATCCATACCTTGAAACTAGAGATATCGCATGGACAACAAATGTTAACAGATGAATGGACAGAACCCAACATCGCATTACATGACCTCGTCTTTGACAGGCATATGAAAATGTGATTTTTACTGATTTCCTGATTTTGGGGTCACAGTGACCTTGACCTTTGACCTTGACCTAAATGTTGGTACATGACACATCGTCTTCCCTCAATGTATCAATGGACACAAAAAAAATCATGATTATGAATTTCCTTGACATTCGACCTTGACCTACATTTTGGTATGTGACACATCGAGTAATTTTCAAATTTTTCTTGATTCTGGAGTCACAATGACCTTGAATATTGACCTTGACCTAATTTTGGTACATGACAAACCGTCTCCCTGTAATTTCTCAATGGACAAAAAAAAAAGTTGTTTTTAATAATTTCCTGATTTTGGATCACAGTGACCTTTGACCTTGACCTAATTTTTGGTATGTAACACTTCATTTCCCTCTATTGAATCACTCACAAAAAATTAGTAATTTTTAAAGATTTCCTGATTTTTAGGTCACACTGACCTTTGACCTTGATTCTGGGGTCACAGTGATCTTGAATATTGACCTGGATCTAAATTTTGGTACATGACAAAACGGCTACCCGTAATTTCTCAATGGACTCAAAAATCATGATTTTTAACAATTTCACGATTTTGGGGCCACAGTGACCTTGACCGTTGACCGTGACCTACATTTTGATATGTGACACATCGTGTCCCCTTAATATATCTACTGACACAAAGAAATATTTTTAATAATTTCCTGATTTTGGGGTCACAGTGACCTTTGACCTTCGACCTTGACCTACATTTTGGTATGCGACATTTCATTTCCCCCTATTTGAATCCACTCACAAAAAATAGAAATTTTTAATGATTTCCTGATTTTTCAGTCACACTGACCTTTGACCTCTGACCTTGACCTACATTTAGTATGCAAAACCTCGTTTCCCCCTAGGGCATCCACTCACCAAAAATTAGAACTGTAGATAGAAAATTGTCAACGTTCAATGATTTCCTGATTTTAGGCAACAGTGACCTTTGACCTCTGACCTCGACCTCAATTTTGGTACGCGACACATCGTCTTCACCTAATGTACCCACTCACAAAAAATTGCAACTGTGGATAGAAAACGTTCACAGATATAGACCGGACACGAACACTTCAGTGATTTTCTGTTTTTTAGGCCAGTGACCTTTGACCTCTGACATCGACCTTCATTTTGGTATGCGACATATCGTCTTCCCGTAGGGTATCCACTCACCAAAAATTGGAACTGTAGATAGGAAACTGTCCCAGATATAGACCGGACACGAGAACCGGACAGACGGAAACCGCCATCACATAATACGTCCGCCCTTTGGCCGGTGTATAAAAAATTAAAAGCTTTGCAGTTCACCTTTAAAGGAGAACTCGCCTGAACGGGTTTTCTGTTCTATACCTCCTGCTTGATAATTTCTTTATGAATTGACGTGTTTTATGGGAATAATCCATTTTTATTTTGTGTTAACCAACTGTAGGGTGACACCATTAGATACCTCAGAGTTGAGGTAAAATTACATCAGAGTTGATGGCGAATGACGTCCGAGTTGAGAGAAAGTAATGTTAGTGTTGTCGCGAAGAACATTTGACACTGCCAATGATGTCACCTGTGTTAATTTGCATGGAACAAGAACAACGTCACAGCCCATAAGGCCTGACTTTCACGTACAAATATTGTGGCACCCAATGGCTACCCTCCGCAAAGTAACCACATCACAAATTATCATATCGAATGGATTATTTCCGTGGAACTCCTTATTTAACAAAGCATATATCAGTATATAGGCCTATAGTGCAAATTCCTGAAGTAAAATGATGTTGATGATTCTCCTTAATGGGCTTTTGTTACCTTTCACATGCAGAAAGTTGATGGTAAATTGCCCTTCTTAAATTGAAGTATTACTTGCTAAAAGAGCATATCTAAAAAAATCATATATGTTGACTAACTGATGGCTCATATTAAAGCACCATGTACATGTAAATCTAATACAGACCGACAACAATGCCCCCAGTTGTGGAGAATACAAAGATCAGCTACATGGAATGAGATGTTGCTTGAGTCAGTATTCAATAAATATAAAAATGATCAAGTATCATGTTGGGGCTGCAGGTCAGATTCCCCAATTCAGGCTCAGTCTCTCGTCTCATTCTCTATAACTTATCTATAGAATTATTGCTGCCATTGCTATATTCCTAAGAACAGATAGATGTCGGTTCGGCATGTGCCCCTGAGTATCTATGTTATATTGTGTATTTCCTATATCCCTTAGTGGGATGTCATATATATTGGAAAATTTATCACAAGCATAATTTTAATCATGTTCTATGGGAACAACAGAGGACTAATTGCTTGTTGGCTTCCAGTGAGCATAATTCTATTCTGTCTCCCATTTACAGAAATCTATTTATTTGCTTTGATCTGGGTAACCAAGACAGGACCCCCTTTTTCCAACTAAGAGACATGAGATGACGACGAGTGACAATGGAATGACAATACTGAATCAGAACGAAAACTGGACCTCTGTCAATACCAAGCAGTAGTATTTATCACGTTTATTTTTGGCTGATTTATGAACAAATGGTAATTTGAGGTACTTACCTCTGTGTTCCTCCAAACACCTCCTTTAATTGTTATTCGTGGCATGATGCTGGATATCTATGTAATAGTTGAAAAATCAAAAAACGTGTTGGATAATTTCGTTGTTCGTACGTCCCGTATCCAAATCTCGTCTCTTCTCGCCGGACGTCTTTCCCATCACGTGGTCCAGTGGCGCCTTCTGAAGCAGAGTAAACATTCAGCATGTCCAAGAGTTGCAGACGGTTTTAGCGAAAATTGTATGAATTGTCGTTGTTTTCAGTGCAGATTAAATCACGCAACAAAGGGTAGGCTCTGTTTTGATATAAATCAGTGCATATTTTTGGTTTGATTGACCTAGATCATTACTTTTAGCCCAATGTTGTTGTTGTTGCAACAACTGAACAACCACCTGCTCACGGTCACCATGCTGTTTTGATACATTTTCAATATCTGTATATGACTGTTAATTAATGTTTGTATATCGTACTCAGCTCTTGTGGGCTCAAGTCAAGAAGAAGAAAAATCTAGTACCTTGCACTACTTCCACCATGGCACCAACTGCAATCCCCACACAAATAATTTGGTGGCATGTTGATGCGAGATACTGTCTGTCCCAGATATTAAATATATCCGAGATGTTTTCAGCGATATTTCGGAGACAATTTATCGGACGACATTGAAACTTCACACAGTACATAAACCAAAAAATACTAATTTTATTCCAAAGTTTCAAGAAAATCCCACCAGTAGTTCTCAATAACTCGTGAAAACAAAAATTAGATGGAAAAAATTGTGGGTTATTTTTTGACGTAAGCCGGCATGTTATAACACTGGCAGATCAACATCATCGTGACCTCAAAATAACATGGTAGGTATTGGTGATTTTCGTCAATTCTCGACAGATTTTAATGAAATATGGGGGAAAAAAAGTATTTTTAGTTTATATATGTGTGAAGTTTCAATGTTGTACAATAAATTGTCTCCGAAATATCGACGAAAATGTCTCTGACATGTGGGACAGGTTGTTTATCGACTGAAGCAAAATCGCACCAAATTATGCAATAATCCCTCCAACGGTGTATTGTCTCGGACAGCCGTGCGTCACAGATGGATGTTCCCGCCTATAACTGGGGTACAGCTCCCATAAGAACTCTTTCTCCCATAGACTTGTGGGAAATTTTCTCTCTCTGACCCGTAACAGATTTGTGATGGCGTAGGTCTTTAACCCATGGACTGATTTCAATTTTCATACGTTTCCAGCGATGTAAAATATCCCGTTTTATGTCCCATGTCATGTGGAAAAATATTTACCAATGGTCTCCCACAGACCCATTCTACGTAATTTGTTCACGTTTTATATCAATATCAGCAACGTTTAATCTAAAAATAAGTAATCTTGCGAGAAAATGTGTTGTGTCTGCTTTCCGTCTGTTGGAAATCACAAAAAAAGCGAAGAAATTGTCGCATTTTAGCTACGTTTTGCAGCGTTCTGTTGTTGTTGTTCCGCTGCAATTCCTATGTTATCGTATACCATTGTAAAGCTTATTTTCCGTACATTCGGGATGTGGCAGTGATATCATGAGATGGCAGGTATAGAACGAGCTATAACTGAAAAAGTCCCATGTACTTCTTTGAAGGAGAATGAAGGCTGGTAACAAGGTGAAGTAAAACAGCATCACTGATTGGCCCAAGGTTGAGCGACCTTTTCAGAGGCCCGGCGTGATTGGAGCAATTCCTTTATTTGCGCGTGGTTGCCGAAACACAGCGTGGACAAAGAATGGCGGATAAATTTTAAAACGGGAGATCAACAGGTCCCGGGAAATGTTTATAATAAACTCAGATGGGCAGATTTGACGAGTTAGTCATCAAGGTTAGATACTTTGGTAGTTTATGCTCGCGTTACGTGAAATATTCAGGAATTTGGAAGCAGGTTTTATTATTTTTCGAACGTTTCTCTTGGGGCACACCAAACACATTTGGTGTCTAATCACGCATTTTCCATCGATTATTTCTGTTCCTCTCCCGATTTCATTTTACCCTTACTACAAAACATACCAACAGTCTATATAGTCAGATTTATTTAAATTTTGGCTTTATGAAAATGTATAGTTTTAATTAGGTTTTACTCAAAGTAAATGCAAAAAATTGCAAAAGTAATCCATCACATGGGAACTCAGTGACACGTCAAAAACCGTCTTCATGGGTTAGGCGAACATCCGTCAAAACACGGTTACATGGGGATCGACACAAGCCGTCAAAACCCGCTTATATGGGGGAAAGAGTTAACATTAGGAACTACAGATACATTGCCATAAATACAAAAAAGTATGTATTCCTGGTGCTCAATTTTCAAATATTATTGGAGGATGCCTATTTCACAAAACTTCAGAAGTTTTTGATGCACCGAAATCAATTTATTAAGAAAAACAGATGCCAGACCCCATGGCATAAGAATCTGCATCGGTACCCCAGTTGTGCAGGTCGTTGACAGCAAATGGAACAGCTGACCTATTGTTCTCCGCTCTCGTTTAGCGAGAGCTGTCTGAGAGAATTCCTCCAATCGTGCAAACTTTATACCAAATTTATCCCTCTGGGGTATTCTGTTGAAACAGTCAGGACAGCATAAGTCTCTATGACATTTCCTGCTTGGTCATGTGCCAATTCAATACTGCTGAGGCGGAGGAGTTTTGCATGTTAGTGCCCGTGGACCCACTCGTGTTTATTGATGGTTAGTCTAAAAATTGTCATTTACTGGCACTGCTATGGGTGAAGTGGTGGTTCTTGTGGAAAAACAGCTCATATACAGCTAATCATCAGCATTGGAAACATTAACACGAGCCCAAGGGGATTCAATATACGCCCGTATATCTGAAATTACATTGATCCAAATTTCAAGGTTGTTTAATAGCCTTGATTCCAATTGGTAGCTAGCAATCCAGAGAAAGGTCTACAATTAATTATTTTGTGCTTCTGAGAATGTAACATATATCACATCTTATATTGAATGATAAACTAAAATGGGCTTAACTCTTGGTAACTAGTTGACCTTGAAGCAAGAGCCGAGAGCTCACATATCCCACACTGAAACCGACGAAGTTCATGGAGGACCCCTTCCCCCATTGAATTAGTAGTAAATGTATGGTTTTTATGTCACAACAGTTTAACTACATGTAGCTGTTTCAAACATGGGAGACAACTCCACAGGACAAATGCCATATACATTTAGGGGAGAGAACTCTGAATATTCCAACCTAACACATATAATCAGCTAAACTTGATTCATTGATCTCAAAATGTATGACTCCTCTTTGCCATGCGAGTAAGGTATACTCAAAGTTTGATACCAATCATACCTTGAAACTAGAGATATCACATGGACAGCAAGTGTTAATGGATGAATGGACAGAACGCAACATCACATTACACGACATCGTCTTCGACAGGCATATGAAAATGTGACTTTTAATGATTTCTTGATTTTGGGGTAACAGTGACCTTGACATTTGACCCACATTTTGGTACATGTATGTAACACATCATGTCCCTCTAATGTATCTACTGGCAGAAAAAAAGTTATTTTTGATGATTTCCTGATTTTGGGGTCATAGTGACCTTGACATTTGACCTGACCTAAATTTTGGTACACGACACATCGTCTTCCCTCAATGTATCAATGGACTCAAAAAAATCAGATTTTTATGAATTTCATGATTTTGGGGGTCACAGCGGACCTTGATGTTCGGCCTTGACCTACATTTTGGTACGTGACACATCACGTCCCCGTAATGTATCTACTGATACAAAAAAAATAATTTTTAAAGATTTCTTGATTCTGAGGTCAGAGTGACCTTGACTATTGACTTTGACCTAAATTTTGGTACATGACAAACCGTCTCCCCGTAATTTCTCAACGGACAAAAAAAAAATCATGATTTTTTTTACAATTTCACGATTTTGGGGTCACAGTGACCTTGACCTTTGACCTTGACCTACATTTTGGTATGTGACACATCGTGTCCCCCTAATGTATCTACCGACACAAAAAAATGTTATTTTTAATAATTTCCTGATGTTGGGGTCACAGTGACCTTTGACCTTGACCTAATTTTTGGAACGCGACACTTCATTTCCCCCTATTGAATCCACTCACAAAAAATTTGTATGTTTTAATGATTTCCTGATTTTTAGGTCACACTGACCTTTGACCTTGATTCTGGGGTCACAGTGACCTTGACTATTTCACCTGGATCTAAATTTTGGTACATGATAAAACGGCTCCCCATAATTTCTCAATGGACTAAAAAAATCATGATTTTTAACAATTTCACGATTTTGGGGTCACAGTGACCTTGACCTTTGACCTTGACCTACATTTTGGTAGGTGACACATCGTGTCCCCCGAATGTACCTACTGACACAAAAAAATGTTATTTTTAATAATTTCCTGATTTTGGGGTCAGTGACCTTTTACCTTCGACCTATTTTTTTAGTATGTGACACTTCATTTCATCCTATTGAATCCAATGACAAAAATTAGAAATTATTAATGATTTCCTGATTTTTCAGTCACACTGACCTTTGACCTCTGACCTCGACCTACATTTGGGATGCAACACATCGTTCCCCCCTAGGGCATCCACTCACCAAAAATTAGAACTGTAGATAGAAAACTGTCAATGATCAATGATTTCCTGATTTTAGGCAACTGTGACCTTTGACCTCTGACCTCGACCTTGGTACGCGACACATCGTCTCCACCTAGCGTATCCACTCACAAAAAATTGCAATTGTGGATAGAAAACGTTCACAGATATAGCCCGGACACGAGCACTTCAGTGATTTCCTGTTTTTGAGGCCAGTGACCTTTGACCTCTGACCTCGACCTTCATTTTGGTACGCGACACATCGTCTCCCCGTAGGGTATCCACTCACCAAAAATTGAAACTGTAGATAGGAAACTGTCCCAGATATAGACCGGACACGAGAACCGGACAGACGGACGGAAACCGCCATCACATAATACGTCCGCCTTTTTGGCGGGCGTATAAAAAAAGCCAGAAGTGGGGAGGAGAAGGAGTTAGCTTCAAGAAAATAATCGGTAAGGAGTATGAGGGTGACGATTTATAATGGTATGGTTTGCACTTTTAACGAAGATCAACGAACAGCGTGTCGCAGCGTTTTCATAAGTAGGCATAGCAGGTGATTTTTAAATAAAGTGTTTACATGTAAACAAATTAAATCACAATTAAGTTCCCCAAAAATTAAGTACATAAGACATAACTTGTCATCATTGAATTTATGGGAGAGTTAAAGGTGACTGAAATTGTGACCAGATTCTGTCAGACGGCGGCCATGTTTGAAGCTGAAATGGTGTAATGTTTTCAATGTTTTTATACGCCCGCCAAAAAGGCGGACGTATTATGTGATGGCGGTTTCCGTCAGTCTGTCTGTCTGTCTGTCCGTCTGTCCGTCCCTCGTGTCCGGTCTATATCTGGAACAGTTCTCTATCTACAGTTCCAATTTTTGGTGAGTGGATACCCTACGGGAAGACGATGTGTCGCGCACTTAAATGAAGGTCACGGTCAGAGGTCAAAGGTCACTGGCCTGAAAAACAGGAAATCACTGAAGTGTTCATGTCCGGTCTATATCTGTGAGCGTTTTCTATCCACAGTTGCAATTTTTTAGATCTGGCGTAAGCCAGAGGCTCTTTAGAATGCTGTAGGGAAATGGACAAAAGTGCAAACCGACTCACGGGATAGCCTTACGCTGCATGAAAGTAGTTTCACAGAGATGAGTTTCGGGGATCCTTAGTGGTTGAAAGGCTTTTGTATGTCTATATTTAGTCACTAATAGTCATTTGGCATATATTTGATCCCTTATCTGCATTAAATATTACTCTGTTCATTGTTTTCCCACAAAATATGAGATTAATACGCTCTAAAGTATGGCAGACTGGTATCGTCACTTTACCAAAGCTTGGACTCTGCTGAGAAAATTATACAGTTTAGCTGGTTAGGTGTATATGTGAGAGATGCTCTACCATAGCAGCCAACCTGGCCACCATTGTCTCATCACCTTTGCAGGCCACTGTTTGCTTTTCTCACAACAGCAAGCGGTAAGATATCTTATAATCTTTTCCTATCTTGTACTCCACCAGTCAACCTGTGGGATAACCAGAAAGTGTAATACATGTCTTGTCTTATCCTAACTTGTGACATAACCATCATCAACCTTGATGTCCAGCCCTTCTCACTCATAACACTAAATCAATCTCTATTTACCCCTAGGTACATGTATGTTCTGTACAAACTGACCTTAATGTGGGTATTTAGGCCTAGACTTCATTCCACTGGCCCCTTTTTCCATCGAATTCTCAACAGGTCAGTTTGCAGTTTCAACGCAACACCAACAATACCATGTTAAAGGGGAATGTTATCACCGGACCTATGTAAACGTTAATATATACCTTGATACTGTAAGAAATCGACTATATAGTTTTTCCCCCGATCTCCGAACTTTAAAACGGTAAATTTGGCGATTTAAACGCGTTTTTACCAGGAGCCTGTCAAAGCGGTGACCTTTGACCCATGACGTCACAGAGTGAACCAGTCCGCCACAGCATTAGCATTAGCATACGTAAACAAGTCAAATCTGCTCCAATATTTTTCGATTTTTCGACTATATTCTCGTACTTTGAAGGCATCATACCTCGTCGGTGTGTTGTTGGAGGGCGTAGCAACACGAATGGAGATGGATTCAAGTTGCACCCGTGGCCAAACGACGAAAAATCGGGAAGAAATTCGACGAAATTTGTGCAAAATACGAGAGTGTGGGGAAAGCCGACGAAGTGGTCTCGCATTTGTTCCGCTCACTTCACTGACGATTTCTATTCAACAACAGAGATGGCAAGAATGTGTGGATATCCCCCTATACTGAAAAAAGATGCTATTCCCAAGATCAAGACAAATAAATCTTTATCAGAAAGAGAAAACAAACAACCCCTCAATCTGCCGGAGTGCGTCAGTTATACAGGGACGACCGACCTCGTGGACTCGGCAAGCGACAACCCGTTCTCGCAGACAAGCACTGTAAAACCCCCTGGATGTTTTGGCCCACACCGCTTCCATGGTCCCCTCTACCGAAGTGGACCATAGATTTAATCTTCCACTCTTGAAATTTTGGATCAGTCTCACGGGGTGATCAACCAGCCAATCCTGAATCCTACATCATAGGATGTCTTACAGCTATTAACTGAACTGTAATAAGCAATGTACTTAATACCCAATGCCTTTTAATCAACTTATTCCAGTATATCGGAAATTCACTTCTGGCACCAGCTTATTTATTTATTTATTTATTTATTTATTCAATAAATAACCAACGGACCGAAATCCAATTACAGGTTATTAAAACGCTATATACATATCCTGATTATTTGGTGTCCTTTTGTATCTCCATTTGAGCATATGCACTGTATGTTCTTTTGAAAAATAAATTGAAATTGATCACCTGGAAGAGTAACTGAAACTAACAGAAAGGTGTGAAGCAAACAATTTTTTATGGGAGTGTGTCCAAAAGGGAGAATTAAAGTTTAACGCCGCGCGTTCAGCAATAGGGTGTCCAAAAGAAATAAACTGGGCTTCTCCACAGGTGAGTTAGTTATTGTTTTAACATTGAATAGCTTCCTTTGGAATTGAAACTCTGTTTTCATTTGAGAGGACTTATCCACAGGTATGGATTAGCTCCTGTTTCAACATCAAATCGCTGACAATAATTGTTAAAGACATAATAAAATTAAGCACGTAAGCGATGTAAATAAGCCGGCCTGCCACGGTATAGCAATCGGTCCGTCCCGTAAGAAATGAACAAGAATGAACCATACAATCTCAATAAACACCCACATATAAAAATAAAGGCGTAAATACATGTAACTACATAGTATGCTCTTACAATAGCAAATTATCTGTAGATTTTAAATGAATAGAGCTCGTCCCGCTGTCTGTGTTATCCGCCATGTTTGACTCTGGCCGCTTCACTGTGTGACGTCACAGGGTAATCGGTGGGCGGATTTACTGAGGGTTAAAATCAGGCACTTTGGAGCCGTATTTCAGGATATTGCATCATCGCTAAAATTTTGGAAAAAATTCTAAAAAATAAAGCAGGCCACAGGGAACTGTTTTTTATCGGTTTTAGCCTTTCAAAAATTGTGATAACATTCCCCTTTAAAGAAGGTATCATATTGCTTTCTTTATGCTGGTTAAATTAACATGGTGGTCATGGTGTTCATCTGGAATCCCGAACTGACGTATTGGAGGAATTATGTATCAAGATAAAGAGCAAAATTCAGCTATTTTGGTTGAGTCAAGGTTGGATGAGCACCCACTGTAGTGTCTAATTGGACGGAAATTAATTGGGTAACACATAGTTAGCGTAACGTGTGCAACTTCCCTCATTATAGGACTACCGACCTTTCATTGTTCCCACAGATCAATTTCACATAAACTACGATAAAAGTAACTCCGAAAATGGAAGTCATTGTTATATAATATTCTATAGTTCGGCTTCCATTTTCGGGTTACTTTTATCCTAGGACTGCCTTTCTTTGGTATGTTCAACTTCATTATGTCGGTATCTTTTAAGAAGGGCCGTTCACGCCATAAATCCAAACGTTTAATAAATTTAAACGTTTAACTTGCACCAACCAATCAGATGTCATGAATTGACATTTGGAAGACCTTTCCTGTCGAAAAGCAAACGTTTGCTGTTGTAACGTCCAATACTTTAGACGTTTCCTGTCAAAAGGCAAACGTTTCCGGTAGTAATATTCGAGACTTTTAAGCGTTTCTGGTTTAAGGGAAATCGTTACCGGTTGTGATCGTTCAGTCAGATTTTTTTATTGCTGCTGCGTATGTTCAAACCTCAAGATCAACACGTGTCCACTGGCAAAACGTTTCCGCTATGTAGTCTGTTTGAACCAATCAAAATAACCCTTACAAATATTCGCGCATATTGTATTCCTCATGCCCACCGTGCATAATGTCCTGCGCAAATTGTCCCGGTGCCAAAGATATTCTCCAAAACCTTTTTTGTAAGAAAGGTTTTCATTGGTTAAAATACACTACATACCGGAAACGTTTGCCAGTGGAGATTTGCACGTGTTGGTGTAGATGTTGGAATACACGCGGCCCAAATAAAAAATCTGATTGGACGATCACAACCGGAAACGTTATCCTTTTAACCGGAAACCTTTAAAAGACAGAATTTTTCTTTTGACAGGAAACGTCTGAAGTCACGAATTTACAACTGGAAACATTTGGTTTTTTAACAGGAAAATGTCAGTTCATAACATCTGATTGGTTGGTTCAAGTGTAAACTTTTTAAAGCTTTACAATTTTTAAACGTTTAAGAAGTTAAAACATTTAAAGGCTGCGTTTATGACGCGAACGGCCCTTCATATACCTTGTCACAGGATGTAACTTGTGATTGTGTTTTAGCCACATACATTCATGCCTGGTGCCACCTGTGCCTAACTTGAAATTAAATATATAATTGTGCGTTTATTTCATTACAAACTTATCCCCCAATAACCCAGCTACCAGATCTCATTAAAGCCCATAGGCTCTAGTTTGTGAGTGGATACACTCAGGGGTTATTCTAGCCCAAAATCTTTCATCTACTCAATTTGAGAATTTCCTAAAACTCAATTTTTCGGCGCGCCGTTGGCGCGCCTATAATTTAAAAATACTCAATATTTTCATTGTTATCATCTTTTTGTACCAGAAACTCAATATATCCATGATTTTCATAGTTTCGGCTCAGAAACTCAATTATGCAAACATTTTCATAGGGGTAACTAAAAGAAATTCAAAACCGACATTTAAAAAGACCTGTCCATTGTACACGTAGATTGGTTCAGTAAATGCAGTCTACAGTTTTTGTATGTACAGGAATATCTAATTATTATCAGTATGTGACCATGCAATATAGAGTAAATGCTCTAATAATTCAAACATATTTTCTGTTTTATCGAGACTAAGATGTGAACAGCGACAGTTGAAACTGGTATAGAGTAGCATTGACTGAAACCAACTGCATGTCCTATGATTGAGTAATGTTATGGTAGTTTTTAAATCCTTGAAGTTGGGATATTGAAATATATCCTAATTGGGATATTTTGACCGATTTTCAAACTAAACCGCAATGGCGAATTTCGGCATCTAAAGTACAAAAGCAAGATAGAATTTACTTGACAAAACTGCCAATGCGATTGTATAATTTTGCTGAGTTTTTCTCACCCAAGTTATTCTCTCTGATATTAAAATTACATGCATTCTTTTTTCATGTTGCTGCAGTATACTTCCCATCAATCACCACTTTTGTATGTTTTTAAACAAACAAAATAACTAGGAGAATATGCCAGCTTGAAAATATGGAATTATAAAAAAAATGTCCAAAGTGGGATATTTTATGATCTCAATTGGGATAGATATTTTATACCAATTGGTCCTTTCCCCTGATCTGGTAAAGGGTCATTTAGTGTGGGTTGCATGTAAAATGTTTGAAAAGTTGTCAATATTTTTAAATTAATACTCTATTATCAACCTGAAAACTTCCGTTTTCACTCTGTCCCTAAACCACAGTAAATGACCCTTACGGCGTAGCATTGTGCCGTATCGATTTTTTTCGGCGGTATCGTGTTGTACAGAATAGACTATACGACGACTGAAACAACATAGACTTTGTTATTTAGTGTAGTCTCTGATTGGCGTCAGACGATACCAGTTGAGAAAAATATTTTGCATCAGTTGATCCATGGAGCAGTAGGCATGGTTGATCGAACAATTTCATTCACATATTACTTTATTCACCGTGTGCTGTTGGTTTTCGGGCCGCTGGTTTGCGACTGCCCTCGTCCATGCTGTCAAAGTGTTTGTGGTGCGTTTCTATTAACGAGCACGCGCTCTCATATGTATACCACCCCTTGGCAGATCTTCGTAACGCGGTGTTTCATTGGGTAGTAATTCCAACGACATAATCACTTGTCCAATGAATAAGCGCAAGACTGAAGCCATTCTCCTGCGTACCGTTCAGATTGCCAATATCACCTTTGTGCGGAGAGTTACACTGCGCCAGGAAACAACAACAACGACAACAGACGTCGGTTCGTGAACTCGGGACAAGATTCAAGGATTAAAATAAGTTTATTCCGATACAACTACACAACAATGAAGACCAGTAAATCAGCAAAACTCAATATTTTTTTCGCGCGCAAGCGCGCGTAATGGGGAAAATTACGAGAAACTGAATTTGTCGAGGGAAAACTCAATTTGCAAAAGTCCTCAAAACTCAATTTCGGAAATTTCTCATCGGGATTACCACGATGAGAAAACGGCTAGAAAAACCCCTGACAATAGGTGGAGACGATGTGTCGCATACCGAAATTGAGGTCGAGGTCAGAGGTCAAAGGTCACTGTTGCCTAAAAATCAGGAAATCGTTGACCATTTATAGTTTTCTATCTACAGTTCTAATTTTTGGTGAGTGGATGCCCTTGGGGGGAATAATGTGTTGCATACCAAATGTAGGTCGAGGTCAGAGGTCAAAGGTCAGTGTGACTGAAAAATCAGGAAATCAGTAAAAATTTCTAATCTTTTGTGAGTGGATTTAATAGGGGTAAATGAAGTGTTACATACCAAAAATTAGGTCAAGGTCGGAAGGTCAAAGGTCACTGTGCCCCCAAAATCAGGAAATTATTAAAAATAACTTTCTTTTTGTGTTAGTAGATACCTTAGGGGGACACGATGTGTGATATACCAAAATGTAGGTCAAGGTCGAAGGTCAAGGTCGCTGTGACCCCAAAATCATGAAATTGTTAAAATGCATGATTTTTTGTGTCCATTGATATATTAACGGGAGACGATTTGTTATGTACCACAATTTAGGTCAAGGTCAATAGTCAAGGTCACTGTGACCCCAGAATCAAGAAATCTTTAAAAATCATGATTTTTTGTGTCCATTGACATACTGAGGGAAGACGATGTGTCACGTACCAAAATTTAGGTAAAGGCCAAAGGTCAAGGTCACTGTGACCCCCCAAATCAAGAAATCATTAAAAATAACTTTTTTTGTGGCAGTGGATACATTAAGGGACACGATGTGTTACAGACCAAAATATGGGTCAAAGGTCGAGGTCATTGTGACCGCAAAATCAAGAAATCATTAAAAGTGACATTTTCATATGCCTGTCAAATAGGAGGTCATGTAATGCGATATTGCATTCTGTCCAGTCATCCGTTAACATTTGTTGTCCATCCGATATCTCAAGTTTCACGGTATGGATTGGTACCAATCTTCCTCAAAATCAAGAAATCATTAAATTTGACATTTTCATATGCCTGTCAAAGAGGAGGTCAGGTACATGTAATGCGATATTGCATTCTGTCCAGTCAGAGGAACCATGACCCATGTTCATTTTGAGATCAATTTGTCAAAGATCAAGGTCACAAGTCCCCCAGAACTGAATCAAGTTTAGCTAACTATATGTGTTCGGTTGGAATATTCAGAGTTGTCTTCCCTACATGTATATGGCATTTGTCCTGTGGAGTTGTCTCTCATGTTTGATACATGTAAGAAACAGCTACATTCAGTTAAACTGTTGTGAAATAAAAACCATACATTTATTAATTTAATGAGAGGGGTCCTTTATGAACTTTATACCTGTTAATTAACTCAAGAACAAAGGTTTACTTCATCACTTTCTTCACATTTTTCTTCATGAAAATTTTTCTCGCCTGACAGGAATCCATTTGAAGGGAAACTACTATTTTCTTGCTTGACTATTGTCGATTTTATTGTGGGATATGTGAGCTCTCAGCTCTTGTTTCAAGGTCACCTAGTTACATGTACCAAGATTTAAGACCATTTTAGTTTATCATTCAGTATAAGATTTGAAATATTTTACATTCTCAGAAGCACAAAATCGTAGACCTTTCTCTGGATTGCTAGCTACCAATTGGGATCAAGGCCATTAAACAACCTTGAAATTCGGACCAGTGTAATTCCAGATATACGGGCGTATATTGAAGCCCCTTGGGCTCTTGTTCCCAATATCAGCTATCGGGTGAATACTTCTGATATTTAATTTATGAAGCAGAATGTGAAACAAATATATAGATATATATTTTTCATCTCCGATTTTTCATCTCGTCTCAGATAAAACTATGTATGTGTTAATACTAAGATTAACAAAAGTGATTATAGTTATGAGGGATGAACACAAACTTAGCTAAAATTATGAATATTATCTCCCCAGTTCATCAATTCTTCCATTCAATTCCAGCACACTGTCTCCAGCTTCAATTATGAGAATATTAATGAAATATAAATCAACTCACTGAAGAAATGCAAATCAACTTTTGGCATTGGGCACCATACCAAACCAGCACCCATTCTATATTCCCAGCTACCCTATTTCTTCTAATTTTTCAGACAGCAAAAGTTAACTTCAGGCATCTGCAGAGAGAAATTCTGCAAACATTCCACAAAATTTGTATTTGCTATCTTTTCAGTTCTTGGGATAAATAACATATCCATGCCGCAATATATAGCCTCAGTTGACATAAAGATGTTTTATTCCTACTTCTAAGTCTAAAAATGCTTTTCGAAAATTAGAATAGGGTAAAGTATGGTCACAAAGTCGAACAGACGCTTCTGATGAAATCTTTCCATAGGAGTTTATATGGCTGTTGAGTAATCTGTAGCTGTATTATTGATTGGAACAGTTGTGGCTGTGAAGGATATAGCCACATACAGCTTAGCTCTGGTGGGGTCATTCTGAAGCCATTAGTCAGAAACAATAAAATAATATTCAGTATTTTTGCTATTTTGGGATTACACAATCTTAGAATTACATTATCTTAGAATAGCACAGATTCTAATGCTGAAAAGTCCCATGCGGGATTCAAATCAGCGACCACTAGAGTAAGGCACCCAACCGCCAGCACTGTATGTCCGCGATCTAACTGAATACCCGTACATGAGATGGTACATATTTTTTTTCCATTTAGAAAGTGATCATATTACATATTTTCGTTATTTTGGGGTGAATACATGAGAAGATATTTTTTTTTGGTCAGAAAGTGATCTTATAACAGTATTTTCGTTTTTCCAAAATAATGAAAAATACTGTTATACGATCACTTTCTAAATGTAAAAAAAAAAAAAAAAAAAAATCTCACAAAATAAATTTGAACTGTACTTTTATTACATGTAGAGATTTGCAAGTTTAAGGACTCGAGGCCCGGGGTAGCACCTGATATTAGACACCCTCGTTTATTCTGTCTCATTCCATCACAACCACTTCACATACATATGTATATGTTTTGTATGATTGGAAAGATCATGATTCCGGCGTTCCGAATAAAGTAAAAATTTAATTCTTACGTTTATTTCAACTGTTGTGTTGCAGTTAGAAAACAGTTATTTAAAAAAAATAATGTCTTTTTTTAAATCGCTAATTCCACCTATTATTTTACAAGTAACGAGTCCGAGATTTTGCATGGTGATAATAAACCTTTCAAACCAAACGAGTGTGTCTCATTTTTTTTTTTAAACTCTTAGAAAAAGTTTGAGAGCATTGTAAAGTTTATTTTTTGAAACAAAATGAATGTCTATTTCAAGTTCCAATAACTTCAAAACAAGGCAACATTTTGAAAAACTGAGACACAGTCGTTCGGACTGTAGTGTATATATTATGCTCCCCAAAAATTGACATAATCAGATGAAAAATAGAGAAGTTATTAGCAAGTTTGTATGTACCTGCCGTGTAAAAAAATATGTCGGCTATAGAGCGTAAACAAAAATAATCTACTTTTCAGATGATAATCTGTAATTATTGTCCGCTACTTCATGATAATGACACAATATTCTCACACAACATATAGGGATTATAGACCAAACGTTCTTTAATCACTTTGGAACAATATATTTTGAGAAAGTGTAAAAAAGCAGTCCAGAAGATGAATTTTTATGCTGGAATATGCCCCGTTGATCAGTTTTCACGCATTCTGAAATCCCTCACCGTGGGTGATTGAGTAGACGTCGACCGCCAATTAGCATTCTATAGAAGGCTTACAGAGATGTGATTTGCGGCAATTGGACATTCATGGATTTAATTGCCAACTGAAAAAGGTCTAGCTCAAGGAAAGAGAAGAAAACAGGAACTGATCAGTCTACAGACCTCAAACGGGAAAAACTGGCCGCAGCCATTTCCGGTGTGGAGTTAAAAAACTTTACTGTTATCGCGAAAGTATACAATTTGCGGGAATAATGTTTGCCTTTTTTATAATTATATGTACGATGGTGAATATATCAGCAAAACTTTATGTTAAGTATTATGTAAAGAAGATGTGTCCGAATCGATTGTCCGATACTGGCCATACCAACTACATGCAGTGTTTCGCTCGTTCAGTAGTTGAAGATTGTTATGAGCGACCGGCGTAACCTTGTAACGTTTTCTTCCCATGATTGTGTTGTCAAGTAAGATATGTTGATAGAATGTCGAGTGAGGTATTATGAAAAATATTACGCAAATTCGCAATATATATATCTGTATATATTACCACATGCTTTCCGGAAATGGTTGACCACCTGAGCAGTGTGTTTGTATTTGTTTATTTTGTCGTGTGGCAAAAGACCAGATATAGACCATATAATTTCCTGTTCAATATTATGTAAACTCCGGCATGAATGTAGTAGAAAAACAACTAATTATAATAAATGAGCCCAGTGCGTGAATTGTGTGTATTGCAGTTACAAGTAATTAGCCGAGGTGCGGAAGTCACAGCAGGCAGTAACACCGACTGTGAGTAATGAGCACTAATCCCCACAGCGCAGAGTTCTTCCACAGACAGTGAATTGTTTAGAGCTAAAATTTCACGTTTGCAAACATTTTTAAAGGAAAATAACAGAAACACTTGACAGGTTTATTCTTCAACTTTTAAAATATGCAAAGAAAAAAATATCGATAGGTGAGCCTATTCCCCGGGCCTCTAGTCCTTAAATATATTTCATGTAATAACAAATAAATAAATTTACTCATGTTTAGAGGGAAACTCAGAGAGCATTGTAACATTAACAGCTCAACTGTACAACAAGCCAAATGATCACAACTACATGTACTAAAAGAGTTTCCAGATGCACTGAGCTTTAAATATGAAATTGCCATAGATCTGTAACTGCAAAGTTTAGCCAAGTGGAAGTCGGAAATCTCGAGAATTTCAAAGCAAGAGAAATAACTCTGTTACCTGTTCAGGTGAAAGCAATTAGAGGGTCAGCTAGCTGACATAGCATCACCTGCGGCGTGCCAGTTATTGCCTCGGACAGCCCTGCTTCACAGCTGGCTGCTCTTTCCCGTAACTGGGGAACAGCTCCTATATATCAACATGGGGAACTACAGATAATTTGCAATAAATAAAAAAAAAGTTTGTATTCCCAGTGCACGATTTTCAGATATTATTAGATGATGCCTTTTTCACTGTGCAGTATATGAAATCGTCCCCCAGTTGCACGGGTCGTTGACAGCAGATGGAACAGTTCATCTATTTTTCTATGATGGTTGTCCGAGGGAAGACGAGGTCGTATAATGCAATGGTTCTTTCTGTCTATCTGTTATCATTTGTTGTCCATGCAATATCTCCATTTGCAAGGTATGGATTGCGGCAAAGAGGAACCCTATTCGTTTTGAGGTCAATAGGTCAATGGTCAAGGTCACAGCACCTAAAAGGTTTTTTTATGTTGGACTATTCAGAGTTGTCTTCCCTACATGTATACAGCATTTGTCCTGTGGAGTTGTCTCCCCTGCTTGATACATGTACGGAACCGCTACATTAATTTGAACGGTTGTGAAATGAAAACCATTTTTTGCATTTACAAAATCAACTGAGTGAGGGGTCCTTCATGAACTTTTGATCTCTTTATTAATTTATTAAAGGTTTACTTCATCATTTACTCCACATTTCTCTTCATGCAAAATTTTCCCACCTGAAAGGAATCTATTTGAAGAAAAATTTATATTTTCTTGTCTGACCATTGTCGATTTCATTGTAGGATAATATGTGAGCTCTTGGCTCTTGTTTCAAAGTCACCTAGTTACCAAGATTTAAGTCACATTTAATTTATCGTTGAATATATCATAAGTGATACATTCTCATAAGAGCAGATACACCTTTTCTTGGATTCCTGGCTACCAATTAGAACAAAGGCCATTAAACAATCTTGACATTTGGACAAGTGTAATTCCAGATGTATAGCTGTATATTGAAGGCCCTTGGGCTCTTGTTGCAGATGTGTTTACTGGCTTAACAGGGATATGCACAGCACACAAATAATTGAAAAGCAAGGACTACATGTAATCCTTGAATAATAATTTCTTATTGTGGGATTTTATTAATTGTAACAGGAAAAGCATCAGACCATCCGAAATGTTGGTGGGTCATAGCTGACCATGATCGGACACTTCGTTTGTCACAAAAGAAATCTGAAGCAAAAGTCAATATACTGAAATTATTTGTCTCACTGTGTGGAGAAGACAAACATCCAAAACGAAAGAATGTGCATAATTATCCAATTCTGTTGAGAGCTTTTACTGAAATGTAATATTGTCCAATTTTAGAATTTTCATTATTCCTTACTATCTGATTTTAGACCTGGACCGTCCTAATATGAAATATATAAATATGAAAACCTTTGCATTTCACCTTTAATTAAAGTAAAAGTTCGACTTTAAGGGAAGCGATTTGATGTTAAATTTTATCTCTGAAGCATTTGTCCAGATCCCATTAGAAATAAGTATGACTGGTTTGAGATCGAAAGTTTTGGAGTTCACAATCTTTCACCATATATGTATTGCAGCCGACAAATTACAGAACAGAACATGTCTAGTGGTTCGGCAAGTCGTAAGTGCAATGTGTTTTGAATGTAGTTTAACATCATCATACAATGTCACATGCAATTCTACACCTTTTGTGACGTCACTCCAATTCTTGAAAACACCAGGTGAAAGACCTGAATTAAACAATGCAGGAAAGTAGTGCAAGACTTCCCAATGTTTACATATAGAAACTGATACTCTGAATATGGAAATAATGACATAGATTTGAGATATTCAGTTAAATCAGATATCAATTGATGTAAACGTTGATGAAAATAATGTATTAACAGTACTGAAAATTAGTGAAATGGCCTGCAGTAATGAGTAATAATTCAATCACAGGAACTGAAATTTCTCACCATAATATCTAGGGGCGATCAAATTTATTAGAACAAGAAGTTGACAAAATGGTACAAAATCATGCATATAATCCATTATTTCTTCATCATTTCAAGGACTTTAGAGGGTGATCAAATTTATTAGAACAGCTGATTGAATTTTGTCCCCAAAATTGAGGGAGATCGAAGTTTGATAGAGGGATTGAATTATTAGAAAAATTACCATATGGCCTGAATATGAAAACAGTGACATGAACAATAGCAATTGATGTGAACATTCAAGATATTTTAGTACTCAATCTTGATAAATTAATATCCTATCAATGCTCCCCAATCGTACATATCGCTGTATAGGATCTTACATACATGTACATGTATTTCAATTGAATTTGGTGTTCTGAGCGCCCATACTATGAATATTTAATAGCATGGTTGCATCTGGACTAATCCACTCGCATTCGGGGAGGAAAGACCGGGGTTTACGGACACTGTGACCCTATGTTCACACCAAAAACCAGTCTATATATCTACCCCATATTATGGTGCCACAATGTCGGGACCGCGGCAACATGAAAAAAGACACCCCACCAGCGCGTCGCCTAAATCGGCAGAGCCAACAAAAAATTCTTTCACATTAATGTTCTCTTCAAAGCACTATGAAGCGTTCTCAGGATTGGTTGACACTTTAGTTACTTCAAGCGACATATCCAAATGAGGGAGCAGATAGGATTTAATTTTAATTAGATTGTATAGTACTGGAACAGTAGTGAAATTTAATGGAACAGCCCAATTACATGTATTCCAATGTCAAAATTTTCATACCTGTAAATCGGTGGGACCTCTCAAATTTTATTTGATTATTTGGATCTATATTAAATTGAAAACCGGAACCTTTAAAAACTGAATGAGAAGAAAATGACATGGTGGAGAGCCACCTTAAAACATTTTGAGAATTATCCAAGGAACAGTAGTTTGATGGGAGTGTATGTACATGCATGGCTGGGAAAGGACAGTACCTCGGGTATTCCCAGATCATGTTACCAAATTAACTGGACCTGAGCAGATCTACCTGTGAGTGCCTGAACTTAACATTGAGGACTTCATGTGGCCCATGTGAATTGTGGACTATTTATATCCCCAGTGGAGTACAGGGAGATAGTTTAGCAGTACAGCTTGCTTGACTAAAGTGGTTAAACTGGACATTTGCACTCATTATCTGAAATTCTACCGGCTTGGTCCTACCAGGTTATATGCTCGGACGCAAACTGCATTTAACGGTATGATAGGGAAATTAGGAATTAGAAAGAATGGAAACTGATTGTGCATCTGTAAAGTTGAATTTTATCTCTCTTATTAAAATTCAAAAGTTGCAGATTTCAACTTCAGTTTCATTGTCGGAGAACGACCATTCCAGGGTGTATCTGTGTGCCATAAGGTAGTAAGGAATGTGGCAATTATAGCCCACTGAAAGCACCGTTTGGAGGTTCGGAGACCGGTTGTTAGGCTTGATTTGACATGTACAGCTAGTGTCAACTGGTTGGTTTAATATGCTGGTTGGGTATTCCACATTTCGCTGGAGCCCCCTCAGCCCTGGCATAACAACATGCAGCCTCAGTCTGAAGTTAGGTGAAGCTGGGCTATTGTTTGTTCACTGGATTAGGGCTTGTGTTCATATCTAATGGAAACACACTTGTCTGTGTGCTTTATAGGTTTGTGGGAAGAGAGAGATGCTGATGACATGGTGACCACAGATCCATAGTGTTACTGGGCCTGAATGTCTGTGACGTCTGTCGGTCTGCAGACAAAAACTTGACTCCCAAGTTACCTTGACATGCCATCGGCAGGTACGATAGATCGTCTGTAAGGATCTTAAGCATGGCGTCCTCGGACAAACTCAAAGACAATGTGACCCATAAGGATGACATGGAGCTAGACGAAAGCGAGGGAGAAGATGATGAATTTGGACAGAAAATACGAGAACGAGCAGGTCAGTTTGATTTACACTATCAACTTGTTGTTTACATGCTTCACAAAATAATATTTTCTGCGGTGGAAGGGCAGTCTCTCATTCTTTAAGGAGAGTGATCAAGGGGAGTGATCAGTCTCCCTTTCCATCAGTTACCTAACTTTTCCCCCAGGAGAGTTATTGATCACTCTCCTGGAAAAGAAAGATGTATTGGAGAGTATTACTGGCAAGAGTGAATCACTCTCGCTATACAGTGATCACTCCCGCAATACAAAATCTAGGAGAGCAGAACAGCTCTCGCAAATTTCAGAAACACAAACAACAACAACAACAACTGGAAGGGTATATATAACATGTACATGTATTTGTCTTTTATTTGTGACCTGTTTACACTCTGTTGATGCAATGACCATACAATAGGGCTAAGAATAAACAACTGAACATATCTAAACCAGATGTATGGGCATGGGTTACTTGCAGGACATATAAAGTTATTACACAGGACACACAGCATCAATTTCACGGTAAAAAAAGGTGAAATAGCTAAATGTCAGACTGTGGCGTGATGGCACAATGGTGCTATACGCATGCTGTATTTGCATAGACAGAAATTGTTAGTATAATGTCTTCATGGCATTTAAACTTAAGTACCAGTACTAGGGACAATTGTCAATAATCATTGTACATGTGTACTTAGCGCCAATATTACATGCACATATATGCATTTCCCGCTCAGTTATTTGATTCACTTTTCCTGAGAACTAATGGTATGTGTCTATCCTATATTCATATGTGTATTGTGTAAACACAACTCTGGGAGTGTGAGGAAGTGTTTTTTCCGTTCCAATTAATTCATATTTGGATAGTTATTTGTATATCATCATCAACATTCATTCAGTTTATGTCAGTAAATATAACTTAGTTATTTTGTGAACATCTCATTCTGAATTGGTATGCACACTTCATGACCTGACAGTTGACACGCTAGTTTTTTCACCGCTCGACCATAATTGGTTATTGTAATGTTGCCGTCATATATAAATGTGTCTATCTGTGAGATCAGTCTGCATGCCTATTGATGCTTTTGCTCGACAAATTTGTTCATCCATATTATTAAGGTCGGTCCATCCAGCAAGAATTTCTGCTTGCCACAATTTCATAAGAACAATTGTTCCTACACTTACCAAATCTGCACCACACACAAATCTGATCACAGACCAGAATCCTCTTTCATATCCTCGACCTCTTTGTTTACCCATTGTATCAAAATTGCTGATTCAAGGTGTGGCAATTCATCATCAATTTCATGGACTGTAGTGATCATAGTTGCAGAATTTACATCACATGTTCATCTGATCATGAGTGGATACAGTGGTCCCTGTTTGATTTAAATTTTTTTTTTTTAAATCAAATTTATATTAGATAGCAACTGTTACTAAATAAGACCAGTTAATATCTCCACGTGGTTCAGTGTTTGAGCGGAGTGCCTCTCTAAACTGGTCATGATTAAACAACCAATTGGTCATAACCCAATATTGGAATCTTCAGCCATACATGTACATGTACAAACCCAGAGTTGCGAATAGACATCATAACAAGACAAGATTAATGGCAGTATTGAAATATTTTATTCACAGAACTTTTTTATTGTTTGCAAATACATATTCATTTCTGGGACAGAACTCATTATACATGTGAGACCAATTAATGTCCTTTCCATTATTGTTGATGCAAGATTAGAATTCTCAACGTTGGCATGACGTCACATTGGGCAGTGACGTGGAGTTGTACCTCCCACGGCTTAATATTCCCATCACTGGACTTGACTATTGCAACTGGTTATAATCATGAATGGTATGAATGTGTTGCAGTATTTGCTACATTTTGAAATATGTTAAACATATGGTTTCAGTTGTCCCACCCATTCAGATCTGGGTTAAGTATTTACTCAGGCTATATTGGGTTGACCTGAACTTTTTGTTATGGACAGATGGGTGGCATTGATTACATTCATGAATGTATAATACCTTCATGCCTAACATTTCTTCAAAGCCTTAACCAACCCGCCTGTCCGTATGTATATAAATATCAAGCGTCTGTCAACAATAATTCTGTACATTTACAGTAAAATTTCTCTGTCGAGCACTGATACAATCAATGCATCAAGTTGTAAAGAGACTTGTAAATCTGTTAATTAGCATAAGTAATATTTATCTGCAGGTGTTTACGGAATCTGTAACCAGTGTAATTGTATACCATTGAGGTGGTGTGTCAAGCCTCGGCAAATACTGAAGCTACTCAGCATGCTTTCACAGTGTTGTGTACATGTTCTAGCTGACTTGCTCCTGTTGATTGATAGCTCATGTACTATTATTCAGTCAAGTGTCATGCTAACAATATAATATTTCACTGTCGACTCTTCTCCCAGTAGTGCGTAGGGGGGAAATCTATATATTTAATCTATCTGTTCCAGTGCTCATGACAAGAAAATGCATATGACAGGAAAATGCTATAAATGTCAGAAAAATGCTTCCAGGAATATGCTTATTCAGAAAATGCTGATGACAAGAAAATGCTTATGACAAGAAAATGTATAAATGACAGGAAAATGCTTATGTCAATAAATGCTAAATGACTGGAAAATGCTAAGAAAATGCTTATGATAAGAAAATGCTTATGACAGAATAATGCTTACGACAGATAAATGCTTATAAGAAAATGCTTATGACAGAATAATGCTTACAACAGAAAAATGTAAAATCTGCGAGAACTGTTGATCTCTCTCCTAGATTTTGTTTCGCACTCTCTCCAATATCACTCTCCGTTGCATTTGACAGTTTTGAGGAGAGTGATCAAAGTTCTCCTGGAGGAAAATTTAGGAGAGTAATGGAGATCAAGATCGAGTGATCACTACTCCACAAAGCTGACAGAAAGATATCAACCCTGTATACTCAGAGCTCAGAGTGAGCCTATTTTTAGTTTATACAGGTTGAATAATGATGGAAATATCGGCCTGTTTACTTTGCTTGGTTTCATTGGAAATATTTTGCCTGCTAGAGGCTTTTTAAAAGATGGGGTATGGCGGCGTATCACGTTAAGCAAAATTGAGCCATATCAATAGTTGGATGGGCGACCGGATGCTGTACATGTACTGGCTGGGGTGATCAGTGCCCAGGATAATAGGAACTGTGGACACTCGCGTGTCCTGGCACATGAAGGCACCATCATGATATGACTGAAATATTGTTGAAAACTATGTTAAATCCTACTCACTCACTTTAAAAAGTTGGTATCTCAAGCAGCTAAATTCAGATTTGTAAATCATCATTGCTTATCTACCCTTGATTGTGACGTCACGTCATGCAGGGCTCGAAATTGCCACAAGCCCGGCAGCCCGTGGCTGGTGAATTTAGAACTTGTCTGGTTGAATATAGTTCTAAAGCTAGCTAACCAGCCCGACTGGCTGGTTATAATTAAAGAATTTCACCTTTGTATAATGAAATATACCAGCCCGATGATCTGGTAAAGTTTTATGGTAAATTCATGCCCTGTCATGGACTGGCCAGGTGGACTGGTGTGACATCACAAATCGCAGATAAAGTGATGTAGATTTCATTTCTGAAATCGGCTGGGCTTGAGATGCCAACATTGAAGCTCTATCCCAAAGCCTCTAGAAGATAAAATACTTCAAATAAAACCAAGCGAAGTAGATAGGCTGATATTTCCAATCTTAACTTAGCAGTTAATGACCGACTTAGGGAATATTATTGTGTAATAATTTTTCGATGTTTATTTTTAGACCAAAAAAAAAGATTTTGATTTTGATGAGGTCTAAAACTAAACATCGAAAAAGAAGGTCATTAACGTTATTCTAAAATGCACTATGATAAATATTTCCTCATTTCATAAGCGGAATGGCAAATTTTCTGTAAAGTTATCCCATCTTGATGCGAGAATTTCATGACTGGTTTGCAGGCCATGCTCACATGTGCTGTCCATTCACGAACTGCAGCTGTGGGAACTTCACCCACTGCATTGCATCACAAGAATGAGACATCACCAGTTCGGCACGTGAATGAAAGAGATCACAACAAACAAATGAAGATTATCGTGTGATAATCTCCGAATGTTTTGAGGTCTGGACCAATCAGCACACTGCTATAAAGGAAAAATGAAAATATGACTTTAACCTTTGCATTTCACCTTTAACTCAAGGTTATAAGTACATGTACTAACAAGTAATTTGAACATTTATGGTAATAGAGATACGACTAATCAGAGCATTAAACTTTGCTGTATGATCAGATCCTCTCTGGAATCCCTACTTATCACATGATATGAATCAGTGTAGTAATAAATTTCACACCTTTTCGGCTCACTATTGTCCATATCAGGCAACGAATCATTTAATAATTGTTCATGTATGCTGAAATAGTTGTAGGTTGTGAATTGAATCTGTTCGAGATTAGAGTTAAGCTAGGTTAATATACGGCTCAGCGCGTCGCATTAATTACATCTAGGCCAAGTAAGACCCGGAGGCAAATTGAATTCCAGGGTAGTAGTGCAGTAGTATGACAGAGAGAGATGTGTGACCTAACTTGATCCACCGGTATTGATACGATCCACTGCCTCTTCGCCTCGCCTCTCACGACGGTAGACCACACACCATTTGTCATGTCGGCGAACATTAGGCTCCTCTCTCTCACCAGTCCGCCTTAGTGATTATGTTGTAATAAAACGCAATCATGCACAGGTGATAATAGTCTATGGCTGAGAGAAATATATGGGATCTTTTGTGCGGCGAGATTGGGGCTTGTCAGACATTTCCCCCGAGTACTAGTCAATCTTCATATTGCCCTGCTCTCAATTTTTTTTTCCAATAACATTCAGAATTACATACATGTGTAGACATGTAACAGCCGGCAGCGATGAAGTTCCAGGGTTCTTGGAAAATTCTGGAACGTCAAAGTAATGGAATTTTGTGTCTGGTCATGGAATTTTGATGAAGATCATGCAAAACTGTCCAATTGAACTTTCATGGTTCATAAATTTTGTGAATTGTGGTCTCATTAATCTTTTCTTTCTTTCTTTCATTCTTCCTGGTGATACAAGGATCAGATCTGACAGGGCTCCATCAGTAAATCCATTTCCATAATTTCTTTTTGCGTCGATAATCTGATATATGCCCGTGGTCATGGAAAAGTCATGGAATTTGCCCCAAAAAGTTTATGGAAATTCATGGAATTTTCAGTCCTCTGAATGCATACAAACCCTGAGTTTCTACATAAAGCTTTTATATGTACTATGAATATACAAAAAGAAGTCTTTAGTTTCTGATCAAAGACCCTAAAAAAGCAGTATGATGATGCTTTTTTTTTTCTATTTACATGTTACTTGTTCCCAGGAAATCCTTTAGGTGGGCGATATACACTAAATCATATCATACCCCCGGTACCCAGAACATTTCAAATTCATGGCTGATAACACTTGGTTACTGTTTGGTCAAGGGAGATAACTTAACAGTTCAGAATGACCCACTCCAACTGGAAATAAAAAAATAAAATTGTTCCATACTTGAAACTACAAGTTTGATTAAAATGAAAGCTTGTTCAAAGTTTGTGTTTTCTGATAGAATCACACTGATTCTGTATCTGCTCCAGTATTGCCAACCAGAACAGCTACATGTAGTATTATCTGGCAGATGTCAGTGATCATGTACTTGTATCTAGCACACTTGGATGTTGGGAGAGTTGAAGCATGATTCTGTATAAAGAATTCAATAAATCATTATTATAGCTTATTCTATCACTTTGATCTAATGAGAAGTAATACCGGGGTTTATGATGTAGTCTACATCGATTATTGACGCTACAGTTACGGTGATCAATACCAGCGTTATACTCTAGTATGAGCTGCACAATGTATAGGCCAGGTCCTTAACATTGAGCTGATGTCATTGACGGCAAAAGGATGATTGATCTGTGCTTCTTCGTGGACATTAGATTGTGATCCATGAGGACGTTAAATCATGTTTATTGTGATATCGGAGGACATTGAATATTGTTTATTGTGATCTTATAAAAAAGAAAAAAAAGATCTTGTTTATTGGGAAGTTTGTCATATAAGCATCTTCAAACTGGGAACACTGTGTGCAATACAGCTTGTCGGGTAGCTTTTCCAGCTTTAACAAGGTTCCCTACATGTTTTCCTTACCTGACGAATGGGACTGTTTCAATATTGTGATCTTAATCAGAGGACAGTAAATCTTGTGTTTTGTGAACGTACTAAAAGAACATTAAATCTTGATTATTGGGATCTTATACTCAAGGAAATATAATCTTGTTTATTGTGATCATACTCAGATGACGTATAAATCTTATTTATTCTGATCTCACTTCGAGTTTTACATGTACTTATGCTTCACCTCAAACAAACATGAGCAGGTTAGGGAAAACCTCTCTCTAAAAATGGAGGTAAAAAAGCTTGTTTTTGTCCAATAAATTCATTGATATATCGAAGATAGAGACATCCGCCATAGGCAACCATGGATATATTTATCCGCATCGGATGGTATTGAAAAAACAAATTGTCGTCTATCTAATTTGTATAAGAATAGACGACATGTTTTGTTCTCTGTTAACAATTAGACTATGCACACTTTCATTGGAAAACCACTGTTCCGGCATGTAACAATATTTAAAGTAAGTCGCCTGAAGATTTTGTAGCATTATGATGAATAAGTCAAAAGTTATCAAGCAAAAACGACCTTTTTTACCTCCATTTTTAGAGAGAGATTTTCCCTAACCTGATGAATCCATGCTTTTCAAGGGGAGTAACTCCATCTGTACCATTACATCAAGCAGTCTTTTCCTTCTCAAGTTGTAACTATATTTGATACAGTGCCAAGTAACCTGTTTTATGAGACAAAAGATTATTCCCAGACCTACAATATACATGGACGCTCATTGATTATTAACTACTTGTAATTTCCACTACGCATTAATACAGGTAGCTTAAAAATGATTCTAAGAGTATCTGCTGATGCCTGAATAGTTAACATCACTATTGAACTTGCCATATCTCCTGCTTGTTCTTTGATTGGTGTGATGAATTTAGTTGGCATAGTTTAAACACTTTGGCCCAAGATGGCATAAAATCATCTTAAAACGACCAACATTTTGCTAGAATAAATCGGCGCATCAACTGTTTTTTTGGGACCAAAGATGAAGACATGTACAGATCAGCCTGGAAACATCAAATTCTACTGTACCGCATCTAGCCTACATGTACACTGTACATGTATTGTTGCTCTTGTTATTCAACTACTATACTGTAGTAATTATCAGGTGTGGATCACAGGTTTGCAAATACAATACTTTTGCTACCAGTGTTAATTAAGAAACATTCGGTATAATAAAACTGTTATTGTATGATGTACATGTAGGGTGTGACATCAGGATTTGTCAGCTCTCCACAGGCACTCCCTGAAAATCACCTGTCTTGAGCTGACAGGTGATGTCACAATCCACTGTGACATGTGTTCAATTTCTGTGTACGTAGTTCTTCTGAAATCAACATTCACACCGTTGCGTTAGTTTACTAGCGAGTCTGTTCAGCAGGTGCGAAGAGACCAGTTAGTGCCAGGCTTGTATTCTTAACTATATGAAGGGAAGATATAAACAGCAAAGTCTGCTCACTGGGAGGCAGATACCTGTGCTACATTTCCTGCTGAAAAAAAGCAGGAAATATAGTGTGTTTATGCCAAGAAAAATTACGTAACAGGAGTGGAATTTGTTCAGGTGCCAAAATATCCTTTGTGTTGTACCAGCAATCGTATGTGGTTAGTTTTGTGACAGCCTATCGCTAAGAACTTCCTGTGTTGTCTTGATTGATAAACATCCTGGAATATGTGGGTTAACATGGTTGTTGCCTGCCTAATTGCACCTCCCTCCTTCCACACTCCCCCCCCCCCCAAATCAAATAACGGAATCGGAAATGCTGTCCATCCAAGTGGCCCATTCGATAAACGCCACTCCCAAGATGACCATGACCTATGCTCGTCAATTTTGACGGGACATAAAAATGACATGACATCGTCTATCTGTTCATTACCCTTTCTTGTAAATGCAACATTTTTTTTTTGCTGGATTCTTTCGAAATTCGCCATGTGAAGATATGCATGTGAACTTTTTGACCCGATCAAATGTTTTCGCCTTATGCCCCTTGAGTGGTGAAAAAAACTGCATCCGTCAGCTACCTTTTCTTGACATAGGCCTTTTGCTGGATCCTTTAAAAATTCAGCACACATTTTAGATGTACATGTGACCTATTTGACCCGATCTGACGTTGGCTTGCCTATTGACCATCAAAAAAAAACAAAAAACTTTCATCAGCTCCCTTTTCTTGTGACCACAGGTCATCGAACAGTTCTTGCTGGATTCTTTTGAAATTCGCCAAACATTGCCATGGCAATGTGAAAATGTGCATGTGACTGTTTCGACCTGATCCAACATTTTTCACTCTTGATCATAGAAAAGAATCATTTCCATCAGGTATTCTTTTTTATGAACGCAATTTATCAGGTGGTGTATGATTGTTTAAACACCATAAACGGGTACATGTATATCATTTCTTTGAACCATCACACTAACGGTCACCAGGAGAGAAACTGAAGCAGGGCTCGACGTTAGATCTTTAGATCACCTGTCCTGTCGGGCAGGTGGGTGTGCAAATTTACTTGTCCAAGGTTTACTCCTACTAGCCCAACTTTGACAGCGAAAATTGTTTGGCCGTCATTTTGCGACTGGCCGCAGAGTGAATAAGTCCCTCTGCAATTGGCCGGTAGGCCCCAGCGAGACTAACGACGGCCAATGAGCGAATGTCTAACGGCCGATTCTGGAGAAAAACCATGTGCGGGAACATCACGACAAATACACTATGAATGGATGCACTCGCTCTAAGAAAAAAACAAACAAAATATACGTTAAAGTCTCGCGTCACCATAAATTTGACAAGTTCTGCTATACTGTAAAAACTTGATTTCTTTAATAGGCGTGACAGACACACAGCTGGCAAATTTATTCAGCCAAAATGACCTGTCCAGTCGGGCATGTCCGCTGAGAAACTACCTGCCCCAGTGCTACATTTACATTCACCTGTCTCGGGCAGTCGGGCAGTCTTTAACGTCGAGCCCTGTGACGTCCTGGAACCATTGATCACCATAATGTGCTCTATGATTTCTGAAACATTTGTTTTGAATAGACAATCTAGCCCCAGAACTCACTTTAGCTGCGAAAGTGACCTCTGGCCTAGTGGATTTCTGGGAGCGGAAACGGAAACGTCGCACATGTTTATTTACTTTCTTATTTGTTCTACTTTTTATGTTTTTTTTACTCTGTCCCAAATGTGATGTTCAGTACAATGAAGAATCTTATCTTATCATGCGCACAATTAATTTTCGGCGAAACCAATCTCGCATAGAATGTCTATTTCCGTATGGCGGAAATTAGCCCAGTTGCTGAGTTCTGGGGATAGATTGCTATTATTCAACCAAACACAGAAATAGTTTTGTATAATTTTAATGAACTATGTTCATTTGGTTAAAATTAGCTTCATTTCACAATAGAATGCGATCGGCACTATTTCGTAGCCGGCACACTACATGATCGCCATACGCTCTCCATGGGTGGGGAGTTGTGCGTTCTATGCGAGAGTTCCGCCAAGATGGAAATAGCCGAACGTGAGATTGTTGAATAGATTGATCCCATGATTATAACATCATTGATCAGCTGATCTGTTGATTATCTCCTTAACTAAATTTATCTCTTTTTCTTCCCTTTCTGCTTTTCTGGGTTTAGCCATGGTGTGGTCTTGGGTTCAATTGAACTCTAGTTATTGGTCACAAATGTGTAAATTTGTACAAAATCTCTCCAAAATACTCTGCTTCAAAGGAGCAGCGGTCGAAGCAACACCCTGGTGTCTTTTTCTCGAATAATGTGATTTTAAGTGAGTTTATAAGTTTTACAGAACAAAGACTATCTTTGAATGTTCTGTAAACTTATATATATACCCATGAAATCTTTTGTAAACTACCATTTCTAATGATGACATGAATAAATATATGTCAAAATATTCATCTACAAAAAACTAATATTTTTGGAGTAACCCTCTTCCTCTACAGGTATTATGCCAAGTTAATCAGTGGATCCCAATGTATTGCTGTTGTATTCAAAGTTCCATCATTTCAAATTGTACAAAAAATGGCATACTATTTTAAATATTCACCGTTACAATATATTTAGCATAATAAATGGCAGGTTTTCGGACCATTTGGTACATGTAAAACCATTGAAAATATCTTGAATGAATTGAGGTACATGTATTGTTGTATAAATGCTGCTTCATGTAGGCTATTAAATGTCACAGAGATAAGAACCTGAGGAATGTACGCCCTGTGGTTTCCTTGATCTCTGCTGTGTAGAATGGGACTGGGCCACGGTGCCATTTCAGACCCTTTAATAATTTACTGAATTCATAGTTTAATCCTCAACAGATCCGATATGCAATGACAGGCCACATGTCTCTGGCTGCACATCTGTCAGAATCGACTTGAGCTATCTTGTTTTCATGCTCGACTATGATAAAACAAACAATAAACCTCAGTACGGTTCTGATGAAGTTTCATGACCTTTCGACCAGAACTGTGGTCCTACGTTACGAACTAACAAACACAGGGATGTTACCAAACTCATTGTTTTCATCTTACGCTTGTTCAGATGTATTTTAAATATTACATATAAAATAGGTAGTCAGGGGTCAACAGTGGTCAAATTTTGCATATATGAAAGAGTTATCTTTCCTAGATAACAACGCTTGTTTCCTAATCACTTTCTCAAAAGGTCAATTGACTGTTCTGCTATAGTCAACACAAACGTTCATTTGGTGGCAGAAGGAGGGAACCAGCAGGTTTGAAGCGTAGCAATACATAATAGATAAATATTTATTGCTGAGATTCTTTGCCATTGACCTTTTGATGAAGTGAAGATGCTTTATGTGATGTGGCATATGTGTTCCTGTGGACACCTTCCTTACATTGTGGCCCATAAGTTTAGGTATTTTCATCTGTTCATACATCTGTCAACATACCTATTCATGTTCATTTGTGTGAGATTTTCAGACTATGATTCTGTAGATTCTTGGTGTCCTGTAGATGTGCACCTGCATATTTGCCCATTATTTTTATACGCCCGCCCAAAAGGCGGACGTATTATGTGATGGCGGTTTCCGTCCATCTGTCCGTCTGTCCGGTTCTCGTGTCCGGTCTATATCTGGGACAGTTTCCTATCCACAGCTCCAATTTTTGGTGAGTGGATACCCTACGGGGAGACGATGTGTCGCGTACCAAAATGAAGGTCAAGGTCAGAGGTCAAAGGTCACTGGCCTGAAAAACAGGAAATCACTGAAGGGTTCGTGTCCGGTCTATATCTGTGAACGTTTTTTATCCACAGTTGCAATTTTTGTGAGTGGATAAGCAAGGTGAGGAAGCGATGTGTCGCGACTACTGAGAGTCGAGGTCGAGGTCAGAGGTCAAAGGTCACTGTTGCCAAAAATCAGGAAATCATTGATCGTTGACAGTTTTCTATCTACAGTTCTAATTTTTGGTGAGTGGATGCCCTGGGGGGGAACGATGTGTTGCATATTAAATGTAGGTCAAGGTCAGAGATCAAAGGTCAGTATGATTGAAAAATCAGGAAATCGTTGAAAATTTCTAATTTTTTGTGAGTGGATTCAATAGGCGGAAATGAAGTGATGCATACCACAAATTAGGTCAAGGTCAAAGGTCACTGACCCCAAAATTAGGATATTATTAAAAATAACATTTTTTTGTGTCAGTAGATACATTAGGGGGACACAATGTGTCACATAACAAAATGTAGGTCACGGTCAAAGTTCAAGGTCACTGTGACCCCAAAATCGTGAAAGTGTTAAAAATCATGATTTTGATTTGTCCATGATGTGTCCATTGAGAAATTGATAGGAGATGGTTTGTCATGTGCCAAAATTTAGGCCAAGGTCAAAGGTCAAGGTCACTGTGACCCCAAAATCAGGAAATCATTAAAAATCATGATTTTTTGTGGGCATTGATAGATTGAGGGAAGACGATGTGTTGTGTACCAAAATTGAGGTCAAGGTCAAAGGTCAAGGTCACTGTGACCCCAAAATCAAGAAATCATTAAAAGTCACATTTTCATATGCCTGTCGAAGACGAGGTCGTGTAATGCGATGTTGCGTTCTGTCCATTCATCCATTAACATTTGTTGTCCATGCGATAGCTCTAGTTTCAAGGTATGGATTGGTACCAAACTTTGAGTATGCCTTACTCGCATGGCAAAGTGGAGCCATACATATGAGATCAATTTGTCAAAGGTCTAGGTCGCAGTCCCCCAAAACTGAATCAAGCTTTAATAGCTGACTAAATGTGTTGGAATATTGTTGGAATATTTGAAGTTCTTTTCCCTGCATTTATATGGTATTGTCCTGTGGAGTTATATATATATCTTTATTTCATGAGGGTAACTCTGTCAGTTGCAAAAACTGTTCTTCCCGGAGGCCCTCCAAAAAAAAAAGAAAAATATACAAGTATGTACAACATATACAATCAAGAAACACTGCAGAGTAAATGTCTTGACATAAAAATAGTACATAATATTATGTGCTAGAGCATAGGGATTTCAGAAGTCTGGACTTGAAGGCATTGAGAGATGGGGCTTCTTTGAGGTTATTGCCAAGGGAGTTCCACAGCATTGCTCCAGAAAAACTCAGGCTTTGTTTCCGATAGTTTGTTCTGGGTTTTGGAAGATAGAGTTTGTTGTTTTCAGTTGATCTTAGAGTGTGTGCAGTAATTTCATTAACATATTTAAAGAGAGAGTTGAGGTAAGGGGGACATAAGTGATTGATGATTTTGAACATAAAAATAGCTTTCTGATATGTTATCCGTTCTTGTATGGTTAGCCATCCGAGTTCTTTAAAAAGTGTTTTTGTTGGGGTTGAGTAATCTGCATTTCAAATGATTCTGGCTGCTCTTTTTTGAAGTTTGTAAATTCTGTCAGTCTGTGTAGTGGATGCATTGCCCCAAATTGTGAGGCAATAGTCCATGTGTGGGAGAATGTACGCATTGTAGTAGGTGATTTTTGCTTCTTTGTTGAGTAGGTGTCTGTGTCTATATAGTATTCCTATTTTGGAAGAAAGTTTTTGACAAACATAATCAGTATGATCATTCCAGCTCAGGCTATGATCAACATTAAGGCCCAGTATTTTGTCTTTTTTGACATTCTTAAGCTCATTGCCATCAAGGGTGATCTTGATCACTTATCTCCCATGTTTGAAACGCTTCATTTAGTTAAACTGTTGTGAAATAAAAACCATACATTTACTAATTTAACGGGAAGAGGAGTCCTTTATGAACTTCACACCTGTTTATTAACTCAAGAACAAAGGTTTACTTCATCACTTTCTTCTTCCTTCATGAAAAATTCTCTTGTCTGAAAGGAATCCATTTGCAGGAAAACTACTATTTTCTTGTGTTTGACTATTGTCGGTTTCAGTGTGGGATATGTGAGCTCTCAGCTCTTGCTTCAAGGTCAACTAGTTACCAAGAGTTAAGCTCATTTTAGTTTATCATTCAATATAAGATGTGATATATGTTACATTCTTATAAGCAAAAAATTGTAGATCTTTCTCTGGATTGCTAGATCAATTGGAATCAAGGCTATTAAACAACCTTGAAATTTGAACCAATGTAACTCCAGATATACGGGCGTTACGTATATTGAAGCCCCTTGGGCCCTTGTTTGATTTTACCATGTGTCATTATACCTCTGTCAAAGATTGCATGGTCTGGTCCATATTTCTATCAATATCCAGAATTTGTGGATGTGAAATGTTAGTATACATGCACATTTGTTCCACCCACCTCAGTTAGAAGCCCAGAGTAGAGCTATAAATGGTAATTTGATATGATGCATACATACAATATATATATGCTTGCAGAATTTCAAAATGTACTTGAGATAAAAACTGTTATTGGATTCAATGAACATGTATCCATGAGACTTTGAAGAGACTTCCCAGATTTTCTTCAGGCAGGATATTTACTGGCAGCCTGGGAGAGAAATGTGCCAGATGCTGTAATCACCCTTGACTGGCAGTACTCAAACTTCTCAAAGTTATTTACCAGTTCCACCTTGTTAGTGTACAACCCTACCTTTGAGAAATTTAATTACTTTATACAACAAATCTGACTGGCCAGTTAGGCCATTCATAATAATTTGTGTGTTTCAGGTAACAAGTTCCATCAATAGGTTGGTAGGTAGGTCGATAGATAATTTTTTTTTTTTTCTTTTTCAGCATTTGTTGTATGCAATAACGAGCTTTCAAAAAGAAGATTTGAATTTTTTTTTGTATCTTCGGAAGTTAATTGTTAATGATTGGAAAGAGTTATTGAAAATGCAGAACAAAAATATAAATACACATGTAAATCAAATAAAATAAAGCCTACTTCAAAATTGACCAATTATTTTGAGTAGATAGGGTTACCTGAAACAAACTGTTTATATGGATGGCCTTATAAAGGCTTTGTGTATCAGATGTTTCTGTGAGTGTGCATGTGTGTGATAGCTTAATTACCCAGATCCCCTGTCTGTGTGTATGAAAATCACTGTAGTCCAGTAATTTGAGATGGTAGTTTTGGGGGGGAATGACCCTGTTCGTCATGGTGAGGCTTGTGGATAGGTCACCCTACACCTAGCGTCTCCTATCAAAAACAGGACAGTTTAATCTAGCCTCTTCCTGGTCATCTGTTGGAAACCTGGTGATCTTGGCATACCAGAATTCGAAATCCAGATCTGCCTTTAACAGAGATATTGCACAGCTAATCCCCGGCTGTCCGTCAGTCAGTCTGTATTGGTACCTTGCACCTCAGATTACCCCGAATGTTCCAGCAGTCAAAATATACAGCCAGCCTGAGAAAGATTGCTTCAGTGTGAAGTACATACAAGATAACATGTGTATAGAATTTGCGCTCTGGTATTGTACCGGTGCTGGTATTTCTAGGAGTTACGTTGATCAGATGATTGGAGTAGTGCCGCGCCTGCAGTAAACTGGAGAATTCCTTAATTCAAGTGTGATAAGAAGCGTCTTGAGCGCCACTTGAACTGGTATAGGCACCTTCACTTGCTGTTCTGGTACCTGGTGTGGGGGATGCTGGCCTAAGGAGAAGAACATGTTCGGGTTGGGTTTTGGTCTTCCTTCAGGAGGATTGTGTAGTGTTTTATCCGTTACTCTGAGAGAGGCGGATTGAACATGTTATTCATCTGTACTCCTGCTGTGAAACATCATTTGGATTTCGAGAGTGAATAATATTGCTGTCGTGGTGCTGTGATAACATTGTGTGATCGATGATGTCGTTGAGTTCAGAGCTCGATGATGATGTGTTTGAAGGCATCCAGGAAGAGGTAGATTGTAAGTATACTATTACCTGTCTCATCTGACAGGATAATCATCTGACAGGATCACAGCGGGATTATCCTGTCTGAGGTCACTGTGGAATATCATGTCTGATCTCATGTTAAAACTGGCCAGATTTATGTCTGTTCTGACGTGTCCATCATGTATCATACTTTGACATACATGGAGGTTCAGGAAAGCTTGTCATTCTGATGTCTGTCAGATAGATTATAGTCACAGAGATAATACAGGGGCTGCGGGGACTGGCCCCCTTTTTGGGACCGAAATGTTATAAGTCCTATCTTAGATAGTACCAGTCCAACATTTAACATGGCCGGTATAGAGTTCAGCCCCCCACTTTCAAATGTGCTCCACAGTTCCTGTAATATGCCCTAAATGAAATAGACTTGATTTTGTTCGTCAATAAACAGTAATGACCTCCCGGTCTAGGTCTGTTGGACCCTGTCTGTTAGCCCCTGTCCCTATGAGATGAGATTCTAATAGTAATATACATGTAGATTTTCAGCACTACATTATTTGAGTCTGAGGTGAGGAGTTCCCAAATTAGAGATGTGCCCAAATTAGAGAGACAAAAATAAAAAAAAAAAGTAAAAAAAAAAAAAATAAACAAATAATAAAAAAAAAAAATAAACAAATAAAAAAAATAAAAAATAAATAAATAAAAAAAAGTTTTTTTTTAGCATTACAAGTCAATTCATGTTCATGGAGATACTCATGAATTAAGTGGCATATTCAAGTCAAAGCTGTCAACCATAACATGTTCAATTTGCGTTAATTCTGGGATTTTCAATATTTCTTCTAATTTGTGTTTTGACTCACTCTGCAAACATCTAAATCCATGTTTTGGTTACCCCACAACCATTTTGACGGGAGGGGAGGGGGAATTTGGCTTAATGTCACACTCAAGGTTGTTTCACTCATATGGTGACAGTCAGTTTGTTTGGTGGAGGAAGCCGGAGTACCTGGAGAGAACCACCGTCCGTCAGCAAGTAACTGACGCTTCCACACATGGACCAGCTGGGCTCGAACCCTTGCCGGTTCAGCAGTGTGAGGCCAGCGGTCACCACCGAAGCGCCTTAGACCACTCGGCCACCGAGGCCCCGGCAACCATTTTGACTTTTCCGTGCCATACTGCATCTGCCTATTCCATAGCATGAACAGAATATCTCTTTTGAAGGATTACCAGGCTCACAGATTACCCCACACATGCATCTCATCATCATCTTGACCTATATCTTCAGAATCAGCAGTTAAGTAGGTCTAATAATGTAAACAAGAGATCACTTCTACAATTACGACTTTATTTACTGAATTCACACCAAACATATTTGTTGATTTATGGTTTAGGGCCTTGGATGACCTTGACCTATTTTAGAGGGTGCTCAATGGTGTTTTGAGTTTTTATATGACATTTGTCATGCAAGCTGTTAGCTTTAGTAAATGCTTAATTAGTCAGTTTGTGTAAATTTTTATCTGCACGTGCACAATTCGAATCTGATTGACAATCTTGAATTTACATGTATAGACAGCTTCAGGACAGATACATGTATACTGTTCTGCCATGAACGAATCAATGTGTCTTCACTAGTTTAAGGACATTCAAGATTGCTCCATCCATATTGACAAAATTTGCTTTGTCGAGCTATGGCAGGACAGAAATTTAATACATGTTTCTTCTCTGAGACACAAGCACCTGTGATATTTTGTCACGTATGCTCCGGGTTTGCCTGACCTGTCGCGAAAGAATAGGCGAGTAAATTACGTTGGCTTTAGGCACAAATAAAAGATAAAGTTACATTACAGCAAATTTGATTACCATTATATGGTCTCTATAAATGGTTATAACCATCAATGGTGGTTATGTTCTTTAACATGTAAAATGTTTCTGAATGAAAAACATGATAATGGTTGATTTCAGATTCTGGTTGCAAAAACATTTTCGCTAATAACGCCTATTCACAGCTTGCAATTATGACATTGTGCCTGTGGGCATTACAACGTTTAAAACATACATTGTGCATTTAGCATGTCTGGCTGTGGCACTGACAGGCTGACTATAAGGCCTGAGCTGGGCAGTGCGCCCTTTATTGATCATCGACAAAGGGGAAGTCCCGTCTCCTCGATTGCGCCTTTGTTCATTTATTCATCATCGATGGCATACATCTGTTGTCAGATTGGCTCCCTTTCGCTGTGATTGAGATGTTCCTGGAGAATGGATTATTGTTATTTATTGTTCCGGTATTGTATGTTGGCTGGACTGGTGAGACCCGTATTCCTTGGTGATCAAAACCCCGGACTTCATAATGTAACATTACGTGCCTGCGCGGAGTTAAGGACAGGGATGTGACCGGAATGGTTCAGCCAAGCAATGAGTCAGGACTGCGATTACGATGCCTTTCTAATTTTACCCTTACTTTGTTTGATGTATATAGGATCCAGGATCCATCGTATTCTAGGCTTGCCTCATTTGGAAAATTATTGATGCAGATTTCTGTGAAATTACAGGGAAAAAGACATGAAATTATAAGGAAAATTCTCTTTGAGATCTTCCTTTGTAATATGACTGTACTTGTTTCCAGTATCGCTGTTTTGTAACCTTACAATACAGTGCCAGTCCGGGATAGGCCCACGAGTTCTTTTGATGTTGCTGTTTCGTGCTTCGCATGGATGGTTTTGTACTATTGTTGTGTAGACAGGGAGTATTGCAACCTGAATGCCCTCCGACAATAGACATACTGTGAGTGAGGGTGCAGGAATCGTGTTGGGGTACCGCCGTCGTGTGTGGACTATAGAACACTATTATTGGCAAGGTGTCAGGCCATTGTCCATGTTACACAATATCGGTGATGAACAGCGTGAATGCCATTCCTTCGAGTTACAGGATCTACTATGTACATGTAATAATATGAACATTTAGCCCTTTTGGGAGACAGGTGCCCTGGATATCGCACCCACATGAGAGTTTTTGTTTGATAACTTCAGCATTTGTGTTGTCAACTTCATACTGGTCGGCTATTTGAATAATGTTGCATATCAGTTATATCTGATGGATTAGTGTGTCATTCAAAATTGGAACCTAGTTGATAATCATCATGAGAGATATCGTGATAATACAGGGCTACTACTGGCGTATACATCACGCCTTTACATGGACCCACAGCTGGTAATTACGTGCCTACGTACGCAACTATGGCTTCCGCAGATCAGGAAGACTGGACCGCATCCTTGCGATTTCGTCGTGGACGGGGTAGGTAGCTATTGTTCTACGGTGAACCAATGCTGTCTGTGCTCATTGATTCGTCAGTAATTGTAGTGGATGGGTTTAGGCTGACCTCGGCCTCAGGTCAGTCGCCAGTGATTGATTTGGCCTGCGGTGCTAATGGCAATACCGGAACATACCGTCAGCCCATTTTATTGATCACAATCAATGTTGTGGTCGTAATCTTGATACACATCGATAGAGAGTTGGTAAACCACCTATAATGGATCGTAAATCACCGTTAAAGGGCTGAAGAATTAGCGCCAAAATTTTATCGGTACCATGGTAGCTGTTTGAGTCACATAAAACACTAAACCTATCATCTAAGGTGCTACCTGTCCTGAGTTTTCCACCACAGTAATCCCTCTAATAATTCAATCCCCCTATTAAATTATTCCCAATTTTGGAGACAAAATTCAATCAGATTTTCTATTAAATTTGATCACTCTCTAAAATCATTGAAATAACAAAGAAATAATGGATTATCAGTCTGCATGATTTCGAACCATTCTGTCAACTTCTTCTAATAAATTTGATCACCCCAGATTTTAGGGTTGGAAATTTAACTTCCTGTGACTGAATTATTAGAGGGATTGCCATTTATCTGAATTCAGAGCATTCGAATTAAGTTACAGTCAGACCTTTTCATGATGAGTTATAAAGATTGCCCCATATCAAGAATAATTCAAGGGATTACACATAAATTTCAGACTTATTTTTCCAGAATTTTTGCGAGTGCTAAATTATTTCATCATTTCATCACTGAACCATTCATAGTTCACATTTGTTTATTCACCGGGATCGAGGATTATTGCTGTCTTATTGATAACCCATGTATGGTTTTATCTAAACTTTCCTGTATGACAAATGACCAATCAGATTCAAGGACTAATTTAGCGACCTGACCTTTACATCAAATTAGCTTCTCCACAGTCCGATTCAGGATTGTGTAAACTGTGATTGCCTGCAGATTTATGATTTTCTAAATTATAAACAGGAAGTGGCAATTCTGTCAATTGATTGGCTAAATGGACCAAAATTGACAGACAGGAAGTGGCGTTCAAAGAATCTGATTGGGTAGTTTGCATTGTGCAAGTCCCCCCATTGCCTGCAGATTTAGGAATCCAGATAATGATTGCCCACATATTTTGGATTTCCTAAATTATGATTGCCTACAGCTTCTGGATTACATGTATCTAAATTGTGGTTGTCTGCTGATGTAGAAAACGAGTGCTACTTGTCATATGTAACTTAACTGGGTGCATTTCGCCTGACACATGTATTTTTAACTTTTACAAGCCTAATAAAGTACATACACATAGTTTGACTTTTGAAATAGAATCAATTGATCTTTTAGAATTGGCGCACGTAGTAGTGATCCACTTATTTGATAAAGACGTGATGAGGTACATGTATACACACCTATGATCTATACTACGTGGCTTACATGTTTATGTAGGTAACATTCAATAGAAATAGAAATTCCCCTTTTACCTGGCCTTTTCTACGGAATTTATAGGTTAAATATTAGTACATAAGGGTTGAAAGTTGTTGTATAGAAGTGACCGGCTTGAGGGTCTGACTTCGGCCTGAGTTATTGCCTATAGTAATTTCTTAACTGTATCAATACAATATGCTGTCGGTGTTGGCATTTTTGAGTAGTTTAACCTTCGGCCGTAACCAGGTGTTCTCAGGTGAGAGATATATATTATCATATTGTTAGATATGATTCCTTAATTGTTAACCATTTATCTGGCTTGTGACCTTTACTCAATCTGGTCTGAACTGCAGACTTGAATCTTGATTGAATCGTGGTCAGATTTTCTCTCCCATCTTGGTTGGATTTAAATGGGTTACCAGGATCAGACCATATACATGACATATGTTTCTGTTAGACCAGCACTGACTGAAGTGAACATGTTTTATGCAGCTTGATTTTTAATGTGGAGTTGTGTTCCTGTGTCATCCAATACATAAATCTAGACTGATATCACCAGTACGAGGGAATTCACAAATACATATTTCGGGTCCCGTGGGGCTTCCGGGGATTGACCTGGAATGTCGTGCACACCCCAGGTCATGGTAAGAATAGGCCTCAGCTCCTCAGACAGCTTGTCGTAAGAGGCGACTAACTGAGGCATCTGTGGGGTTCCCGGGTGTAAAAAGGAATAGGACCCCACCCGTGTGGTTTCCGGGTGTGAAAAGGAATAGGACACAACGTCGTGATATGACTGAAATATAGTTGAAAGCGACGTTTAATCATATTCACTCACTACATATTTCGTCCATTTCAGTTGATAGTTTGGCTGCTCATATGGACAATGCCCTAATACTTTTAATTCAATCACCCTATTAATAAAATCATTTGACCACGCCGATTTTAACAAAAAATGATTTTTTGCTGAGCTGCTTTTAACAGTTTACCTGTATCATTCATAACTGTAAATACATTGTAATTTGTATGTAGTTTAGAATTGAAATGCGAACCGTACCTGATCCAGGAAGAAAAGTTTAATACAATCTAATAACGATTTATCTGCAGGTGTTAGTTGTGTTATAACAGTTTTGTCATTGATAGAATTTCATCTTTAACAAACACTACAATGTAGCACATTAGCCTTCGCCCTACTCTTTCCCACCCCCTCCCCTCAACATACGGTTGGTCAATGAGAGGGCGTTGTTCGCACCCAATGATGCCCCCTTCCTAGCAACGTCCTCAACATCGGTTGGTCAAAGAGATGGGGTTGTTCGCACCCAATGATGCCTCCCCCCCCCCCCCGCAACTTGAGTCGGCCTTACCACTGCCCTTTGCATTCAGTTCTTACGAACCGCCTTTCAACCCTCCTTGATTGAGAGAGGACAGGTGGTCTGAGGGAAGTAACTGTGTTTTTAACAATTTGTTTGCCTTTGATACCCAGAAGAGGGCTCGATGTGTCGTCACTTGAAACCATGTATCATTCGCGGATAACAACTTCAATGCGGGCAAGGAAATTGACTCTAGGGTTTCTGGGGTTGAGCATCTCTAAACGAGTCCATGATAAGACCTGTTGGCATTGTGGGTGTTCCTGTAGGGTGGAATATTGTCTTCCTCAGTATACACTGTAAATTGTAATGGTGTTGTGATATAACAGACCTGCCTTACCTGAGTGGTGGTATGTGATAACCATCAATCAATTACCCGCTGATTTACTGCTCCAATGGATCCATTATAAACACAGGCTTGGATTTCCACACATTAACCTAGGTGTAACACAAATGGCCAGGTGGAACATTACCTGTACTCTGTTGGTAGCCTCCACAAGTACAGTTCAAGGTGGATAGGCATTTACATACCCTGTAGGCTGTTTTTAACCTCAATTAGTTATGTAGGTGAACATTTAAGTATGATTTATTTTGGACATATGTATGTGTGTTAAATTTTTACTAAATATACAACAGTGTTCGTTTGTTTTGGTTTTCCCATCTCTACAATACATGTAGTTCGTTTGTAGAATGGTTCCATTGAAATGTCATATGGCCAAAGACACTGTGTTGTCGTTACTGTTGGACTTTAACATTGGCCTTTTGGGTTGAGAAAGAGAGGTCGATCTTTCATGTAAGGGTTATAGACTTATATTACTGACAAGCCTCCCATGTAGACTAATTATTGTATCCAGACAGACTTATATTACTGACAAGCCTCCCATCTAGACAAATTTCTGTATCCAGACAGACTTATATTACTGACAAGCCTCCCATGTAGACTAATTATTGTATCCAGACAGACTTATATTACTGACAAGCCTCCCATGTAGACTAATTATTGTATCCAGACAGACTTATATTACTGACAAGCCTCCCATCTAGACAAATTTCTGTATCCAGACAGACTTATATTACTGACAAGCCTCCCATGTAGACTAAGTATTGTATCCAGACAGACTTATATTACTGACAAGCCTCCCATGTAGACTAATTATTGTATCCAGACAGACTTATATTACTGACAAGCCTCCCATCTAGACAAATTTCTGTATCCAGACAGACTTATATTACTGACAAGCCTCCCATGCCATGTAGACTAATTATTGTATCCAGACAGGCTTATATTACTGACAAACCTCCCATCTAGACAAATTTCTGTATCCAGACAGACTTATATTACTGACAAGCCTCCCATCTAGACAAATTTCTGTATCCAGACAGACTTATATTACTGACAAGCTTCCCATCTAGACAAATTTCTGTATCCAGACAGAATTATATTACTGACAAGCCTCCCATGTAGACTAATTATTGTATCCAGACAGACTTATATTACTGACAAGCCTCCCATGTAGACTAATTATTGTATCCAGACAGACTTATATTACAGACAAGCCTCCCATCTAGACAAATTTCTGTATCCAGACAGACTTGTTCTCCTTTGTGTTGTGACCCTTATGTGAAAGATGAACCCAAAGAGGAGAGTGTGTTCATGGATGCTTCAAGGGGGGAGTTTACGGGTTCAAGGGGAACATCAATGATCCTGCATCATCCATGTAGCCATTTTGATTTTTCATCGGCATCAACAATAAAAAAGGGTGCACCCTCTCCTCTTTACCATTATGATTTCTTGTTTTTGTTGAATAGTGCCTCTAACTGTAGTTGTATACATGTATTTACCTGGATATTTAACAGACAGGTGTTTGTTGAAGTGGTTGTACCTGATATGAGCAGTCAGAGTAAGACAGCCACAGGATTGATTACTCCCCACTTCAGTTACTTGATAGTAATATTATACCTGTGGAATCTAACAGAAGTAATTCGAACTATTTATACAATAACAAATGTCATTTCTTTATTGTAAGGCACCTTTGGCTAGGTTTTGTCCTCCTCTGACTTGACTATTGTACACTGTCGGAAGTTTCACATGAAGGACCACTGTGTGTTTTCAGGATATCAAAATAATGACTGCTGGTCAATAAATTACATTTTGTCTGATTTGGATGGTCCACTTGGAACCTCGTTTTCTCCTATCTCTATCATGTTACATGTAAAGGATTTCCAATTTTTGTCTGTCCAAATAGTCTATTTGCCAGTTTCCCGATAGTTAGGATAGTGACATACCAGTGCTGACTGTGTGCACACAAACTGATCAAGTGGCCTCACCTCACCTCGGATCCCGGTTTTATCCTACTACCTTCAGTTCAAGAATGCAACTGAGTTGGAGTGTCAAATATCTTGTGGTCCAATCCATACATGTAGACACTGAGTATCTACACATGTGCATCTAGTCATGTTTTCTGACCACACTGTGGTGACCTTGTGGTAGAGCACAGTTTGCCTTGCAAGCGTCAGGTCCCAGGTTCGACCCTGAGGCAAGTCATGCCAAAGACTTAAAAACTGGAACTTTGTACCTTCGTTGTTTGATGCTCAGCAAGAAGACGGTAGATCAAGGACTAATTGGCCCAGTGGCAGGATAATGGGACTGGGTCATCGTGATATGACTGAAAAATTGTTAAAAGCGATGTCAAAATGATAATTACTCACTCACCCTAGTCCCGTTTCTGAAAATATTGAAGATGAGTGATATTTCCCTCTTTTTCAGGTTCAGCAGATCAAATTGATTTACATTTTGTGATGGATCATTCCACATACACATTTGACATTTACACTTCTCCCGGAGACTATTTAAAATGAGTGACCTTTACTGATATATTCCAAGAGGACTGCAAATTATGGTTCTCTGTTCAGGATCCTGGCTAGACCTACATGTAGCAAATTTACACCACTTATATCCAGGACTGCACTCTGGACATGACCATACATGTATTTTTGACATCCCACATTGAATGTAATCACCTAGGATTCTATTGAAATTAATAAGCAGTAATACATTAATAGATTTTGCTAATGTGTATAAATCGTTAGTAATGTATTTTCCACCCTGTATTTACAGATGAGAGAGAAGATGTGCAGAAGAAAACATTTACCAAATGGATAAATTCTCAGCTGGCCAAGGTGAGTCAGAGGCACTGTGACCTGTATTCTGTATTAGCTGGTGGAAGTTCCAGATGGAATTGGCCTGTCTTTATTTCCAGCTCTGGTAATTAGGAAAAATTGCCATGGCAAATAAATAGCTGACCTAACCTCATTGACGACAGCATTTACCATGGAATACAACCACGTTGTTGATTTGGGCGATGATCTGAGTAGAAATCTGGACAAAACAGAACAGTAAATCTTGTTCACAGTGACACCGTCCTCTGCTACATGTTCTGGTTTTATGTTTGAAAGTGCCATAACCATTGCAAACAGAATTTGTTTTACTGGTAAATGTCCTGTCAGTGACAGTCATATCACGATGACTATCGGCCATTTCATGCAAAGTACATCGTCGACTGCGAGTTTATCACTTCTAAAGAACATAGGTTATGGATGTATTTGCCGGAAACGTCCGCCTATAAGAGATTCAATATAAGGTTCCCTGCTCCAGGAGGATTTGAGTCTCCTCACGGATTCTTGTTCAGCAAACAGCCAGGCGATGGAGAATATATGCTAGAGGTATATCAAAATAACAACACGCGATGGCAAAAATACTGCCGACCAAAAATAGAGATATGACGGCATTTGTGCCTGCTTTTGCTGAAAGCCATCGCCATGCCAGGGCATACATGTATGAGCAGGTTACCATGGAATTTTTGTTGGTAACCTGACAGGTTACCGTCAAGAAATTACCAAGTGGCTGAAGACAGGATGCTTGCTTTCTGAAGACTGTAATCTGCATGCTGGTAACCATTTCCTCGGCATGCAGCCATTCTCATGACATGCAACATGCTCGTGGCATCAAATTATATACCTGATATACCCTCTGATTGCATTGGGTTTGAAACCACAGCAGTCGCATTTTCTGTCTGCATTGTTATTAGCCAATCAGCTTTGTCCATTACTAAACGAAGTGGAGTGTTTTCCGGATGACACAGAGCTAACAAGACATGACTTGTTCATTCTTCCATAGGATCCGATCTGCTGGATGCATTTTCCATCTGTCTCATATGCAGATACAAGCTTTCTGTGTTGATCAGAATCTGTAACGGCTAATTGCATTTTTCGACTCGTTGCATTCAGAGGGTGTTACACCGACAGTTTAGAAGGTTACAAACTCTGACAATGAAATGTTGCCATATACCAGCTGAATGACCAGTTACTTAAACCCAACTCACACTACAAACATTTTGTTGTATTAGAACAAACACACTGTTCAGAACATGTTTTGTCTGCAGTGTAAGGTGCCCAGAAACAGAAAACATCTGTTCAGAACAAATGTTCGTGAGATCAAACTTGTTTGATATTGCGAACATGTTCTGCCCTGAAACAAGTATTTGTCTTCAGTGTGTGGTGATCGCGAACATTTGTCCGAACATTTACCAACAGTTATCCAATCAACTGGCAGCTGTCGGTCATGTGACGAAGCCGCTCTGACATGACACAACCAAATGGCCTTGCTGCTTGATCGCGGCGACTGGCGGTCAAGAGAAACTGTTTGCAGTGTGAGGTTACCACGAACAAAAACATGAACAAACTGTTCTGTTCTAATACAACAAAATGTTCGTAGTGTGAGTTGGGCTTTACCACTTATTTTCCTCCATGATACTTGTACATATATTTATTTGCGCAATGAAATGTGTGGATGTGACTGGTCATACAAAAATTCACTACAAAGCATGTTCATTTAACCAGTCACACCAGTCATATGGTTTTTTTGGTCTAAATCTGATGATAAATGTTTGTTTTTTAATGCTTCAGGAAGTAAACGTTATTTAATTGTATGATGAGAAAAAAGGCTATGTTGACCTTTCACTCAGGTGCTGAAGTCCAATTAAGCTTGTTCATCTGTGACTAATTACTCACACTAATTATGCCCCCCCTCTAACTAGAGGGGGGGCATATAGCGATCGCTTTGTCCGTCCGTCCGTCTGTCTGTCCGTCTGTCCGTCTGTCCGTCCGAATTTCTTGTCCTGGCAATATCTCGGTTAATATTTGATGGACAGGATTGAAACTTACATGGAATGTGGCCAGTGGCTCATAGTTGTGCATTGTAGAGTTTTTTCCGAGTTCTGGTATAATTTTCAAGAGTTATGGCCCTTTTTCTGAAATCTCTGTGGATGGGACTTGTCCGGGCTGGATCTTGGTTAATATTGTATGGACAAGTATGAAATTTGCATGATATGTGGTCAGGGACCCACAGTTGTGCAGCGTAAAGTTTCTCCACGTTTCGCTTATATTTTCAAGAGTTATGGCCCTTTGTTCCTGAATTCTCCGTGAATTGGGACTTGTCCGGGCTGGATCTCGGTTAATATTGTATGGACAATTATGAAATTTGCAGGATGTGTGGTCAGTGCCCTGTAGTTGTGCAGCGTGAAGTTTCTCCGCGTTTCGCATATATTTTCAAGAGTTATGGCCCTTTTTTCTTCAAATCTTTGTGAATTGGAACTTGTCCGGGCTGGATCTCGGTTAATATTGTATGGACAATTATGAAATTTCCATATATGTGGTCAGTGCCCTGTAGTTGTGCAGCGTGAAGTTTCTTATATTTTCAAGAGTTATGGCCCTTTTTTCTTCAAATCTTTGTGAATTGGGATTTGTAGGGCTCGATCTGGGTTAATATTGTTTGAACAAGTACAAAATTTGCATGATATGTGGTCAGTGACCCATAGATGTGCAGCGTGAAGTTTTCTGTTTTCGGTTATATTTTCAAGAGTTATGGCCCTTTGTTTAAACCTAAGTGAATGGGATATATTTATTTGTCCAAGCTGGATCTCAGTCCATAACTGATTTGAACCAGGAAAATGGCTATATTATATGTTATTCTACATTCAAACAAAGCAAACAGCATAGGTCCTGAAGTATGAAATTGCCCCAAAAACAGTGAATTGGGTGCAAAATTCAAAGTTCACTGATCGCTTCATAATTTCACCACAATATACTCCCAAGGAATGTAGGTCTCATGACCAGGTCACATTTTCGGATTTGGTGAAAGCCCTGGCGACCATCTTGCATCGAAGCATCGTATTATCACATTCACTTGTTGCTTGATACTTGGAATATGTATTATGTGAGGCATGGCAAAAAAGTGACTGAAACAGAATTTTTATAATTATCCAAATTAGGCCTTCACCAACCAATAAAGAACAGAACAATGGCGGGGCAGTGTCGGATTAAAGTGGAAGGGGGGGCATACAATTGAGCAATCTCTGATTGCTTCCTTCCTGTGTTGTGTTAGATGTAGGAAAAGTTATACAAAACACCTCTAGCTGGCCCTATTGTTACAGACCCACGGCCACCAACAAGAGGAAGTATTATTGTGATTCCATCTGTCTGTATGTCCGTCCGTCCTTTTCTTGTACATTGTCTATATCGGGCAGTTTTCTATCTGCAATCCAGGCCTTGTCATTTGTAAATGAGAGGAGAGCTATAAACTGATCTCCAGGAGACATTTTGGAGAGTGAAATGTTAATTTTGCAAACAAAATAATGATGTTGAGAACTGATGAGAGGGATTTTCAGCTCTCCTAAATCAGAATTAGGAGAGTTGTGGTGATGGCAAGGGCCTGGTAGTCACATTTTTTTGCAGGATGCGATATGTTATGTATCAGTGTCTAGGTCAAACAGCCCAAGGTCAAGGCCACTGTGCCCATGTGAAAATTGAGGTCAAAAGATTAAAATTGAGATCACTGCCCAAAACTGTTATGACCTCAATGTAATCCAGTTCTGAGATGTTGATTGTGATCATATTCAGGTGCAGGTCTACATATACCTTAAGTACATCCATGCTGCATTGCATGAAGCCTGCTGCCTATTGATTTTGAGATGTTTGTCTGTCCATTCATCTCTCCCTTACCTTTTGTTCTTAACATTTCTTGTCAGTGCTATATCATCTCTAGTTCGAGGTTCTGAATGATATAACTTATCCTTGTGGTAAAAAAAAAAAAAAAAAAAATCTGACATCAAAAGGTTAAAGGTTAAGCTCTTGGTTCTACATGTACCCTTAGAGACCAAATGATCAGTTGCATCAAGACTAACATAGGCACAATCTTGGCTAAGATATATGTCAGTTGGGTGGGTCATGGATGGATGGATGGGTGTTCTTGAGCACTCCATTGTTTTGTGATGGACACTGGTCGTGGGAACATGTACCTTTCAACCTGTTTCCCAACTTCAACCCACCCCACACTACACAAGATTCCTTGTATCATGTCACGTTCATACTCTCCAGACACTGGTTATCACAGCAATACACATGAACCACATGTAAATTTGGTTGGTTGCAGAGTGAGAGAGAGAGAGAATTAAGGTTTAATGTCGCATTCAGCAATATTTCAGCTATACAGCGACGGTCAAACAAAATTTTAGGTATTCAAGCCAATAACTTAGCGATCCAACACATTAGAACATACACACATTAAAACTTATGCAACAGACCGATTTCTCTCAAATAACCCAAGAAGCAGTCCTCCCTCACCCGACCAAAAAGATCTTCCAGAGTGTACATGTATTGTTCAGCTATTGTACATCTATTAATTAACATAGTTAAACCTAGTCCTGCAGTGTGAAACTTTGCCAGTTACTTGCCGACGGGCGCTGGTTCTCTCCGGGTACTCCGGCCTCCTCCACCAATTGAAACTGGCCGTCATAATTTGAGTGAAATAACTTTGAGTGTGACATTAAACCAAATCTCCCCCCTCCTCCACCAGTCATGCAGGGTACATATTGTTTTGTCGTGTACATGTGTAGCGGTCCTGCTTTATTGCTGCAAAGGATCCACAAATGGTATTCTCAGACCATATTATTGCATGTAAACCTGTATTGAGGTTGTGTTAGTGCTGTTTGCCCTGAATTTAAATTGACCCAAAATGCTGGAATGCTTGTGACTGTGTGGCCAGATTGATCAGGATACCATTGTTTTAAGCCTGCTGGTTGCCTCCTAAACAATAGGAAATTCCTTCCAGAAACCCCCATGTTTAATATCACTTATAGGGGACCCCAGCTGTTAACCTTGCTGATGGCCCGGCCACCAAGTATTAGAAATATTTGGCCTATTTTGTGGTTACAATTGCATTATCTTACAGTTCAGATTATACTTGACATGTGTTTTACAGCTTGAATTCCATTTTAAATTGCTGATGTCCTGGTAAACTGGATCAGCTGTATTTATGTATGTGAGGGTGCCTAGGGGTGGGCATCCAGTGAGAAATTGGTGAACAAATTTTACGACTGACTGGCTGAGCAATATATTCACTGGCCAGCCTTGTACACTAAATATAGTTCATACAAGAGGAGATACCGCTTTTCAACTGACATGTTAGCATATGGAACAATGGCTGACCACTTGCCCATTTGTCACTATTGGAAATCCTGTAAATTCACGTCACTTCATCTTATATGACTGATATGCCAAGACTGCTCTGGCTATATCATGGGATGTCTGTTTGAATGTTTTAATCACTTGGGCTCCTCTGAGATGATCTGAACTTGTAAAAACAACTGGCAGCTTGTAGGATTTAGGCCGGGATAGTAAATATTTAAATCATTAAACTGAATAAATATTTTCTGTGGACTGGATATGGCAGAGAGGTGTAAACGATAACAACAACAACACCGAGGAACTCACGAAGAATAACCAGTTTTCAAAACAAATTACTTTATTATGCTCTTTACCACAAAAATAGCAAAATTTCCACATTAATAATTAGGCATTTACAGTATACAGAAATAATTGAGCTGCACATGTACATTGTGGACGTAAGTTCATGCTAATTGGTACATGTATATCATACATCATGCACTGTGGACATTGCTCCCTGTTTGTTATCTCGAAATTTGGATTAAAATTGGCATGGCATTATGATACAAACCAATCAGTAACATATACATGTAGACAGAGACGATCCATCATGTTAACATGAATTGGTAGGTGGCGGGGGGAGTGATTCTGAATTTTACCCATCATCACAAGTCTAGATAAATCCTAAATCCTCGCAGAGGGCTTACCTGGACATTTTTGATGAATCGAATCAGTTCTTAAATCCATACCTCTATCATACAATCTCGTACATTTTATCCCCCACACTTGTTTTCAAATAGCATGTCAGCATTCCAAGCCTGCAATTTTTGCTTTCGACTTCGAACTGGTATGGGTAACTAACCAAGCCAGTGTATCAATCCTAACAGATCGATTGATACACTGGCACGCGAGGATGAATTTTACCCTGTATGCTGCTAGGTATTAGTGTTTGCAGGGGGTGCTTGGGAGGAATGCAATAAATCCTCATTTTGACATAAACATATCAGTTGTGAACTGATAATCAAAGAGATGAGTAAACATGCACTACACATGGCTGGATTCCAGACTTCTTTCATATTTGTAACATGTGTGTTAATCGTTATGTATGCTGCCCCAAGGGGCGTATAAATCTGGTACTATAAAGTATTGAATTGTATTTTGTAGATATCCATTAGGACGCCTTTTTTTAAACAGGATTATCATTATGGGTGGCTGACTGGTCTCTAGCACAGTTGTTTCCCTGTAGTCAGCCAGCAGTCTGTGATTCTGTGATATATGTACATTTACAAGTAGGGTACTGTTAACGAGCTAGATGTTAATGTTCTGATGCTGTTAATGAGCTATACTCCACAATTATCACCTAACCTCTCCTCCCTGAAGCCCTAAGCCCATAATTCTTCAAATGTAACAAGATGGTTGCACTGACTCGGGCGTGTTGAGACAAGGTGCCGGTGTCGCTGTCTCAAGAAAAGTGACAAATCAGCCACCCTTCTCCACAGCACACACCTGAAGACATGTGATCAGTTCTGTTTTAGAGTGATGAGGGGAGCAATTGCTCACGTCTCAGAGAAATTTGTCCTCTCTACAATTTCAGTCCAAGTTGTGGCAACGACGGCTTTGATTGTACTCAGTGAAGAAGAGTAGAACAATACAATTTTAACATCATATTGATGAAAAATCAACAGTTTGCCTGTATCTTTGTCTATTACTTGTCATAAATTTTGATATCCCCTGAACATTCTCTTCGCAGGCCCGTCACTCGGCAGTGCAGGATCTATTCTCTGATCTGAAGGATGGCACGAGTCTATTGGCCTTACTAGAAGTCCTCAGTGGCCTTAAATTTGTGAGTATCATCTTGTCTTATCCTTAAGAACTGAGTAGAGTATTTTTTGTTGTGTTCATGTAGTATTTGAACATTTACATGAACTCTTAGAGATATGCTTCATTTTTTTTTTCAGTGAATAATTTCCCTTCAAAGATTTTGAAAAAAAAAGAGATAAAAATTGTCATATTTTTTTCATTGCTTGTACATATTTTCCAGTACTGGTAATGTAGTACTGCGTTAATTGCGTTGTCAGAAAATTCTGCATCGATGCTATGCTATACAGGTTTCCAGGGTACATCATGGTATCTCTGCAAGCAGCCTGCTTGTACTATGTTGACTGTCAGTGACATATGGTATTCATCAACTCATCAAGTCTGGACAGAGTATCTTCAGACTGTTAAGACTTCAAACTTAAATTGTTTGTTCTGGAGCACCTCACATACCAGTATCTCTTTGACTTTCAAGTCTGTAGGAACTGTTCAAATTTCCTCTGTAATTTCCAATTAGTGACTTGTAATGATACATTCGCCCAGTCCAAGTGTATATAAAGACTGCAAATCTAATTCATAAATAGGATATTTATTTTAACGTATTGTAACCCCCTCAGGGTAAAAAAATTACGAAGATAAAAGGATGAAATTATTGGAAACCACTTCAAGCCAATCGGATTAAAACCAGATGTACTAAGTTCGACTGGATCTGACCCTTTTCCTATCTGAAAGGCATTCAGTGATGAGACTGCTGAGCTGAGTTCTATTTGGCAAATGAAAAATTTAAAAATTCTCCAAGAACTGAATGTTTGAAAATTGCCCTTTTTTTTGGTAACATAGCTTTATTACCCCTCGGCCAATTTTGGCCATGGGGTATTATTGTCGTCTTGTACGTCCGTACGTCCGTTCGTGAGCGAGATAGCCGGAAACGGTTCCACTGAAGAATTCCAAATTTGGTATGCTTATTAACCTAGTCAAGGACCAGAAGCCTATTGAATTGGGACCTGATTGGGTGGAAATCTTGGCGGCCATCTTTAATTTTATGCAAAATGGATAATGATCCATATCTCGAAAACCATTCGGCTGTTCAATATGAAAGTTGGTATACATCATCGATACATCAAGCAACTTTCAATGAATTACCAAACCGGCTTCTCTGATTAGCTGGAAATCCTGGAGGCCATCTTTAATTTATGCGAAATCGATAATGATACATATCTCAGTTACCATTCACTTGTTTTATATGAAAGTTGGTATACATCATCGATATATCCAGATACTTTGAATCGGGACCTGATTGACCGAAAACCTTGACTGCCATCTTTAATTTATGCAAAAACTTTAATGATATATATCTCTATACCATTTAAGTGTTCTATACCAAACTTGGTATACAGTATCGATGTATCAAGAGACTTGCAATGAATAACCACATCAGTTCCTCTGAGTGGCGGGAAGGATGGGCGGCCATCTTTAATTTATGCGAAATCCTTAATGAAATCCTCTATCTCTGATACCGTTCAAGTGCTCAATGTAAAATTTGGTATACATCATCGATGCATCAAGAGACTTACGACAAATGACAGTTCTGGTTTCTCTGATTGGGCGGAAACCTTGGTGGCCATCTTTAATTTATGCAAAATCTTTAATGATGTATATCTCTGATACCATTTCAGTGTTCTATACGAAACTTGGTATACAGCATCAATGTATCAAGAGACTTTCACTGAATAACCACATCAGTTTCTCTGAGTGGCGGGAAGGATGGGCGGCCATCTTTAATTTATGCGAAATCCTTAATGAAATCCTCTATCTCTGATACCGTTCAAATGCTCGATGTAAAATTTGGTATACATCATTGATGCATCAAGAAACTTATGTAATGAACCGGTTTCTCTAATTGAATGGAAACCTTAGGGGTCATTTTTAATTGCAAAATTTTTGATAATCTGTATATTTATGACTTGACTGCTTGGTGTTCCTGACATCTTCAAATTGAATACATTATGAACGTACCCAGAGCCGAGCGGTTTTCAGATGCGCAGCTTGGTATAGTATCCTTGGGGTCATCTGTTTATTACATGCACACAGGGAAGGGTGGGGGGCGGGGGGGAGAGAGAGAGGGAGGGTCAGAAAATTGAGAGGTATTTTGCTTATATCAGGGAGGTGGGTGTAGGGTTGAAAGGTAAGCGTACATGTATGTGTAAATGGAAAGAAAATATCAAACTAAAACTAAAATCCTTAAAAACTGACTGTAAACTCTCCCACCATGCATGGCATTCATATTACGATTGACCCGCTTCCCCTATCTTCAGTTTGCTCTGGACATCAAATTTCTCTAAGCATTGTCAATGTGATCTCGAGCAGACACAAGTGTAAATATATTCCAGACGATAAATGCCTGGTTCTTTCGTTCGTATTTTCGGTGTCAAAGTTTTACTCAGCAGGGTTTTAATAGTTATTCTTAAAAAATGAAACCTCTTCAACACACCACATGTCTTGAAATAATTAGAGATGTAGGACTTTATCAGTATCATGTGCAAGTTATCGTGAATCATAAAAAAATTGTTGTGCCTGCCTGCATTGATATATATATATACTGGAATGAAATCTGGTTCTCATCTAGATTTTTTTTTTGTGGAAGTGAAGGTGGGGGGTGGGGGGCGTTGCTGCAGTGTATGTACACAAGATGCAAAAGAATGTTTGGGGGGAGAGTTGCTGGTAGCATTTCTTATATGTATTAAATGGATGACCCCATACTGATCTTACAAGCAATATAGTCACATTGTTTAATCCTGAAGAAATAATATCTTTCTGAAAATATATGTATCAGTCTTTCGTTTCTGTAAATCAGAGGAGTGCTATAAATCACACTCCTAAAATGAGTGAGGCGAGTGATCGCACTCCTGAAATTACTATCCTAGCTCTTCAGGCTGGGGTCCAGGGGCCGCCTAGGCCCCGTAAGCTCAGAGGTCCTAGATTGCTGGAAATGCATTCTGAGCCATTTCCAGCAAATAAATCTGCAAATTCTCCCTTACATTTTTGTCCTCATTTAATGTTTTTTTCTTCAAATTCATGGAGATCCCAATTGCAATTATCTGAAGTTATATACAAGAGACATGTGCCCCCTTGTCTGCACTGTCTGTCCAGTCATGCTTTGTGCTATTATGACAAATAAATTCCACAGCAGCAAAACTTTACAGAGCTCCGCGATATCATTATGTTAATTTGATACAGCATTTTCCAGACGGAACCTCGGATATGAAGCGATTTTCTTCAGAAATTCTTTATGGATGACAACTTGCTTTGGAATATCAAGTCTGATAATAAGATCAAATCAAAACTTGTGCAAAATGAATACCTAAAAAAAATCTTTCGATCGTGACGTTTGTTTCAAACAGTGTATTAAAAGTTCATTGCAACGCACGCAAATCAAAACATGGCGCCTGCTAACACCGGCGGGTAAAACAAAAATTTACTCGGATCTTAGTATGGAATAATATTTCTGGTTCAGCTATGATTTCGCCGCTAGGTTTTATCGAACAGACTGATATATTCATGAATATATATTAGCGCTTTCGAAAGCAATATATTTGAATAGTCGTTGGCGATATATTCAACATCTACTTCAAACATCCCATCAAAGGGACGATCGGACTCTCCGACTTTGCTGCTAGAATTACGATTTTGTATTTCCCCAAATAGTCGAGGAATGTACCGCCGAACGCAGAAGAGTTCCTATTTTCATTTCGTGAATGCGTGATGAATTATCGACTTGTATTTTCAAAAAAATACGCATTGGGGTTTGGGGAGCAGGACTTTTCTAGGTGCGCGATCAATAGCGTGCCTTGAAATGAAATTAGGCGAGCGATCGCTCGCCTCAAAAACGACTGACTGCGATGCATGATACAAATATTTCGTATGATTAGAGGATGTCCCTGTGCTATTTAGGAGATGAAATATTCATTTTTGTTCAAAATGTTAGGCACATGTACTAAGTTACTGATGCCTGCCAAAGTGTTGGTCACCAGTGAAAAAATTATTCGCAGGCTTGAACTGAAGGCGGACGTGTATAATGGATGTGTAATTTTCAACTGTGGGGTTGAATTTTTTTTTCAGTTATCCCTATGAAAATGTTTGCATAATTGAGTTTCTGAGCCGAAACTATGAAAACCATGGAAATATTGAGTTGTTTAGATTATAGGCAAAACAAATTGAGTTTTGTGAAATTCTCAATTGAGTAGATGAAAGATTTTGGGCTAGAATAACCCCTGAGTTCCTGTTCTGTAACTCTGTTTTGGGGAGAGAGATAATTGCTTTCCACCACTCTTAACCACCTCTTTAGTCTGGAGAGCCTTACTCTCCCACCTTTTTTATACGCCCGCCAAAAGGCGGACGTATTATGTGATGGCGGTTTCCGTCCGTCTGTCCGTCTGTCCGTCCGTCGTGTCCGGTCTATATCTGGAACAGTTTTCTGTTTACAGTTCCAATTTTTGGTGAGTGGGTACCCCACAGGAAGACGATGTGTCGCGTACCAAACTCAAGGTCGAGGTCAGAGGTCAAAGGTCACTGGCCTAAAGAACAGGAAATCACTGAAGTGTTCGTGTCCGGTCTATATCTGTGAACGTTTTCTATCCAAAGTCGCAATTTTTCGTGAGTGCATGCGCTAGGTGGAGACGATGTGTCGCGTACCAAAATTAAGGTCGAGGTCAGAGGTCAAAGGTCACTTTTGCCTAAAATCAGGAAATCATTGATCATTGACAGTTTTCTTCCTACAGTTCTAATTTTTGGTGAGTGGATGCCCTTGGGGGGAGCGATGCGTTACATACCAAATGTAGGTCGAGGTCAGAGGGCAAAGGTCAGTGTGACCGAAAAATCAGGAAATCATCAAAAATTTCGAATTTTTTTGTGAGTGGATTCAATAGAGGGAAATGAAGTGTCACATACCAAGAAATAGGTCAAGGTCAAAGGTCACAAGGTCAAGGTCAGGAAATTATTAAAAATAATTTTTTTTGGTGTTAGTAGATACATTAGGGGGACACGATGTGTCACATATCAAAATGTAGGTCAAGGTCAAAGGTCAAGGTCACTGTGACCCCGAAATTGTAAAAATTGTTAAAAATCATGATTTTTTGAGTCCATTGGGAAATTACGGGGAGTGGTTTTGTCATATACCAAAATTTAGATCCAGGCCAATGGTCAAGGTCACTGTGACCCCAGAATCAAGGTCAAAGGTCAGTGTCACCTAAAAAACAGCAAATCATTAAAAATTACAAATTTTTTGTGATTGGATTCAATAGGCGGAAATGAAGTGTCGCATACCAAAAATTAGGTTAAGGTCAAAGGTCAGTGACCCCAAAATCAGGAAATTATTAAAAATGACATCTTTTTGTGTCAGTAGATAAATTAGGGGGACATGATGTGTCACATACCAAAATGTAGGTCAAGGTCACTGTGACACCAAAATCATGAAATTGTTAAAAATCATGATTTTTCGTGGAGACTGTTTGTCATGTATCAAAATTTAGGTCAAGGTCAATAGTCAAGGTCACTGTGACTCCATAATAAAAAAAATCATTGAAAATTACTTTTTTTGTGTCAGTAGATACATTAGGGGAACATGTTGTGTCACGTACCAAAATGTAGGTCAAGGCTGAATGTCAAGGTCACTGAGAGCCCCAAAATCATGAAATTCATAAAAATCATGATTTTTTTTTGGTGTCCATTGATACATTGAGGGAAGACGATGTGTCTTGTACCAGAAGTTAGGTCAAGGTCAAAGGTGAAGATCACTGTGACCCCAACATCAGGAAATCATTAAAAATAACTTTTTTTTTGCCAGTAGATACATTAGAGGGACATGTGTTACATACCAAAATGTGGGTCAATGGTCAAGGTCATGGTGACCTCAAAATCAACAAATCATTAAAAGTCACATTTTCGTATGCCTGTTGAAGACGAGGTCATGTAATGCGATGTTGCCTTCTGTCCATTCATCCATTAACATTTGTTGTCCATGCGATATCTCCAGTTTCAAGGTATGGATTGCTACCAAACTTTGAGTACCGGTATGTCTTACTCACATGGCAAAGGGGAACCATAAATTTTTAGATCAATTTGTCACAGGTCAAGGTCACAGTCTCCCAAAACTGAATCAAGTTTATCTGACTCTATGTGTTAGGTTGGAATATTCTCTCCCCTACATGTATATGGTATTGTCCTGTGGAGTTGTCTCTCATGTTTGAAACAGCTACATTCAGTTAAACTGTTGTGAAATAAAAACCATACATTTACTAATTTAACAGGGAGGGGGTCCTTTATGAACTTCATACCTGTTTATAAACTCAAGAACAAAGGTTTACTTCATCACTTTTTCCATTTGCAGGAAAAGTACTATTTTCATGTGTTTGACTATTGTCGATTTCAGTGTGGGATATGTGAGCTCTCAGCTCTTGCTTCAAGGTTAACTAGTTACCAAGAGTTGAACTTATGTTAGTTTATCATTCACTATAAGATGTGATATATGTTACATTCTCAGACGCACAAGGCTATCAAGGCTATTAAAACAAGGCTATTAAACAACCTTGAAATTTGGACCAATGTAATTCCAGATAAACGGGCGTATATTGAAGCCCTTGGGCTCTTGTTTTAAAATCTATCTTCTGGACATTGGAAATGCTCTTGAGAGAGAGATAGGAAAGAGCGATCGCCAGTCTTGTGAATTTATCAAGGCAATTTTAGTCCGCAATTGTCGAGGTGAATGCTGCAGTCTTTTCTCCATAATGCAGGTCTGTATACTCGTACCAGGCCCTGCAGGCAGATTAGGGCTATAGTATACAGTCATAACTGGTCTGTTTAAAATAACAATGAACAGACTGCATTTTGGAGTGATTTACAATCTTCATGGGATCTCGGTGTAATTCGACAAAGAGTTCATCCGGAGAAAGCTGAAGGAAATGTTTTTTGATGTTTTGGAGGGAAACCACACAGAGGTGCATAGTCAAACATGTCAAAAGATGACGGATACGAAACATGTGAATTCAAAACAGAGGGGATGAAATATGTAACACATTGTTTGTGGCCCCTAATCCGCTCAATATGCGGAAAGGTCAAGAGGTCGCCAATGAGCTCCAGAATGTTTCTGAATCTACTTTTAAGATGATGATTGTCGTGGTAAAATAGTTCACCTCTGCAACATTGTTTAATGGTTATTAAAGCCTTAAAATTTTTGCCACGGCAAAATTTCAAGGGGGCATAGTTATGGGGACCAAAGTATCCCATTCAAAGTAGGAAGAGAAATACCCCTCAATTCTTTTAATTTCTGCAAGGTAACTTTTATTACTGAAAATGGAGGTCTGAATGCTCTATTTCAATCCATTTCAAGATTGTTTATATGCCAGTGTTAACAATTTGGAGCAGTTTACCACCAGTGGGCTCAATACCATAATAAGTATATCCAATATAATAACTCTGCATCTTTTGGTTTGTTCAAATATACTGGTACTACATTCTGGGTAAAATTAGGAACATCTCATAAAAAACAATGCGGGACGTCTTCTTGAACATTCATAACTGGAGTTAACCTGGAGATTTATGATAATTCATGCAACTTCAGGATGAAAATAGGCCAGTTTCATTGATTAAAAATATATCCTAGGTCAGGGAGATGGAAAAGAATTGCAATTGAATTATGGTCAATTTATTTGATCGATAATATCCCATGTCATTGAATAGAGGTATGATTTTGGAAATGGAAATATGAGCCATGCATCCGACAGAAACTATGTTGCTCGTTAATGGCAGACATCTTGAATTACGCAGGAACTGAAAAGCAATCCCAACTGTCCACTCACCAATGTGAAGACACTCGCAAATTTGAAGATGATTGGTTCAATGGCTTGAGTTGTTGGTGGTACAAGAAATGTGTAAAGATACAACTGCTGAAATCCAAGATGGCTGATTGTGGCCATCTTGCATCATGCAGGTAAATGAAAAGCAATCCCAACTATTCTCTCACCAATGTCGAGGCACTCGATTGGTTCAAAAGTTCTGATTTATAGGTTGGACAAGAAATGTGTGAAGATCCAACTGCTGAGATCCAAGAAGGCTGATGGTGGCCATCTTGGATTACGCAGGTAACTGAAAAGCAATCCCAACCGTTCTTTCATGGATGTCAAGAAACTCCACGTTTGAAGTCAATCGGTTCAGTGGTCCTCGAGTAAGAAACGGAATTACAGATGCCCGGTGTTTCTAAATCAGCTCCCCCCCCCCCCACTAATGTGGTGGAGGACAATAAGTTCCGATTTTTGTTATTATCGGTGTTGAAGCATTTTCTGTTGCCTAACCTTGGCATCACTTGTCCCGACGGCTAGTTGGATTCTTTGACATCCATATTGTTTTCCTTGTTTTCAGCTGGCTCCAGCTCGGTCAAAATCATAAAATGTGCACCCCCTATTATCTTAGATTTGCTCCTATCGTGTTTACCATGTAACATATTTTTATGTTTTTGCATTGCAGTTCAACTTTGTTGGCAAACTTCTGGGCCCACAAGGAAACTCCCTGAAGAGATTACAACAGGAGACTGGCACGAAAATGTCCATACTTGGTCGGGGCTCCATGAGAGACAAAAACAAGGTGAATTACCACAATAAAATCCCCACCATCCTCTCCGCATGGTAGATGAATAGTAGGTTCAAATTGTTATAATTAAATTCCCCCCGTATTGTTCGTAAATCAGCGATTTGATTGGCTGATTAGTACTAAATTTTTCGGTTCCTACTTCATGAATCTAAAAATATGATATGCCACGCTCACAACTGCACTACTTTTTTGCTATAAATAGCACTGGATCACTGGACGAAGTGGAAATCGATTCCGATTTTAGTGCATAATATTGCTCAAATAATGCCAACAGGAAACTCTAAAACCAACTGGAAAGAATGTTGATTCCACAAAACCTGCTAGGTGGCCTACGAGTGCAACAACATCGTTCAATCGCTGTTCATAAAGGCTGCAATCAGTTCACCAGAACTGTATGCACTTCAAAATCTGTGAAAGACTATCAATTTTCAGGTTTTCTGTCTGATATCGCACAAATTTATGCATCCGCTCGAACACAACACAGCACACTCCCTCGATTACGCTACGGTACAGTCCACGTGTGACGGGTACAGGCGATGAATGATTCAAAGTTTCGTCACATTATTGATCTGAGCAGATACCGACGGGAAGAAAGTTATAAACTGCGACGGAGAATGTTCCCCAGCTCAGAACAACACATTGATCAGTGAAATCGTCCTCCATATGCCTACCCGGGGCACGGTAAAACAACAAGAAAATTCATCGCCCAGTCGGCTCTGAATGGAATATTTCCGGCAAGGCCAACTCAACTCGAGCAATTTCTCTTCTCCATGGTTTCATCACATTCTTCCTTCGCAGAATTTCTTCTGTTTCGTTTTTCCTGACCTAAATAATTATCCCTGATGCAAGTCACAAGTTTTCCCTCCAATGGCCCCATACACAATGTGCAACAAACTGTCAAACTGAAAACTGTTTGAACCGCGCTAGGCCGACCGAGTGAGGTGCGCGTGCACTTTGTTGACTGTATTTATACATGCAGTGTTTTGTACTGTTCCAAGAATTAAACGGAAAAATTAGTTCGTTTAACATTCAATTTCTTCTTATTGGATTAGTTTTGCTTGATTAATTTAATTATAAGGATTGACTGTGATTTTTTTTACGTTCATTGGAGTATGAACTTAAAAACCGCTGTGCAAACTTTTGTATCCGTCAATACTTAATTAAAACAATCTTGGGATCTTACAGATACCATCTTCACATTATGCAAACTTCTTTATCAGTGTTGTCACAATGGGAACGCTTGATGTTCATATGTTTCCAACTTTACAAAGTTTTTTGGTAAACATGGAAAGAAAAACATTTTGCAGGAGTAGTTGAGATATCTACACTTTTACTGTCAGAGAAATAAGACTAAGGGATTTAGAATAAAGACCCTTTTGCATGTCCAGACTGAGTTTGAATGATTCTTCAGACCACAACAATAACCCAGTTGATGGACACATTTTAACTTTGCATTTTGCCTGAACAGTGCCCATGGAAATAGGACAATTAAATCGTTTGGACTCGTTAACGGCTGAGCGAAGCATATATGTATATAAAGAATTAACTTGAGTAACTTGCAAATGTTCAAAATGGTGAAAATCACAGACTTAGCCCTCCTAATTAGCAACAGTATTCCGCAAAGCCATCTTTTGAGCTGCCATAAAGCTGGACAGTGACCCCATGGCAAAAAATATGCCATCGCAAAAAAAAAAAAATTCAAGGTTAAGAATATCTCGAAAACTGATTGTAAAAATTTCAAAAGTAGAGGATTTATAAGGGAAGTACTTAATATTTTCAAAGAACTCAATTCCCACAGCGAGGAAAGTCTGTGTTGTCCTAACATTTGCCGACGCATGCTTTGAATGTATCGCTAAAAATGTTTTGGGTTCGTTGTGCCTTGGCAAGAGTTGATGTACCAATCGTACCTCCACACTTCATGCATGCTTGAACTTGATGGAGATTGTCAGAAATGCAGAACTTGGAGGTATACATGTATTTGATCGATCGGTAGCCAGTCGAGTCGGGAACCTGTGTTCACATGTTACGTGAATGAGTAAAAGGAGGTTCTCGGCTACTGCCTGTCGGCATGGCTGTAGGAAAGCGATGAAGAACGTGCTATATACACGGAAACAAATTTCCACTCTTTGTCTACAGCCAAAGAATTCCGATCTTATGAAATTTAGTTCAGTATTTTACATCACAAAGTGGATTTACTAAATCTATGTATCAGTAAACGAATAGTAGCTTGGCAGTTGAGCGATGACAAAGAGCCGGCTACCATACAGTCAGCTGTGATCGAAAACGAAATTGAAATGAATTGTAGGCGACTGGGTCAAGTTAGATCTAATGTTCTTGGCAGGACTCTTCAAATTGTGAGCTATGATAGCACTCCATTTCCAGCTAACCAACTGCTACTACAGACTGTCCTGAGTGGGGGGCGAACACACGACCCTCGTGCCGACAGCCGATCTCTCTAACCCACTCGGCCTCTCTAACCCACTCGGCCACCGAATCACTCTACATAGGGACTGTGTTTAAAGTAATTCTTCGCATACGCTTCGCACATGCGCTTGTTTTACCTAGAACTATGATGTCATCTGGTTTGTGTTTGATAGTTCCTGCTCTTCTCCCCTGCATACCGCTCTTCAGTGTCCGAGGGAGAAATGGGTATGCGGTAAATCCAGAAAGCGAAATGTCCCCCATTTTAGTACTGAATAAGTAACAGTCTGTTATGTCTCGCCTGACTCATCTTGGTTTGCTTTCGTACCTGATTGTGTGTATCTTCCATGAATCCAGGAAGCAATCGATGCATACCCCCTACATGTATTACCAATATAGATCAGTAGATATTTCCTGTAGGAAGATATTGTTTGAGTTTTTGCGCATCGGCAAAAGGTTCAAGTCTGAACACCTTGTTGTCCCTGGACTTGGCTATTGTACATGTATGCATGGTCTCATAATTCTAACATGGAGTATGAACCAATAGATCCCATGAAAAGTATCTACTGAAGTTGCATGAATGCAACTGCTGCAATGCTTTAGGCCGTTGTCAGTTGATAGGTTGTTTCGCATGACCCGGCTAGAAAAACCCCTGCAGATATCTTTAGTAGTAGTCACAAGTAAGAGTTGTTTCCCTTGATTTCTGTTCACACAATATGTGTGCATATGAGTTTTACTATTTATCATAATTTTTTACAGAATGTTACAATTAAATTAAAGCAAACTTAAAATGTCTCTTTACGGAATAATTATTTCATTAGTATTTTTTCTGCCTGCATGGAATAAATGAAATAAAAATAAATATGATAATACATGTCTCTCTACACATTGTCATGATGATTTGATTTATGGAACAGGCTAATGGAAGATTATTTTGATTTGATATGGAATGAGTCAACAGTAGAAAATTTACCTTCAATAATTAATAATTAATAATTATAGCATCTATGTTTTAGCAGAAGGTCTTGCTAAACAACCTATTAACTGACAGCGGCCTTATTCCATTGCCAGTGTTTCATTCGAAAATGTCTTTTCTTTGTGTAAGTGAACATAAATACATGACATGATTTAGTCTGAATCCAGTTTGCAGGGAACGGAAATGTTTGTTACAAAGACTTTGCCATACCCATACATTCTATCCTTACTAATTTATTATGCTCCTTGGCTTCAGTGTTCACAAATGATGCTCCAATAATTCTTGTGAATGGCAGGAAAATGATTAAGGATGTTCCATCTGTTTATAGGCGGGGGGAAAAATGACCATTTACTGCACAATTGACAGAATACGCTTCAATCTCTGTCCAACACCGTAAGTTTGCCCACTTCCATGCATCCTCGCGAGCCAGTGTATCTATCGATCCATTATGATCGATACCCTGGCTTGGTTAGTTACATGTACCCATAGTAGTTCTGGATATAAATAGCTCAAGAGGTTTTCTTTCAATCGAACCAATCGGTACGCGCGCTAAGCCAGCTCATTACGTCAATCCGCTGTGAGATGTGAATTTCATTCAGGGGTTATTTTAGACACTTTTCCTTTATATAACTCAATTTCAAAAAGATGAAAAACTCAATTTAAACAACAAAACTCAATTTTTTCGAGTTTTTCATCGCATGCAGTCTGGAAACTCAATTTTTTTATCTTTTTAGTAGGACACTTACAATAAATAAATTCGCGACAATTTTTCATCGTGAATGAACATGTCAGTAATGTTATGAAGCTCATCAAGCAAAGTTGCGTGTCATACATAGCTGCATACAAGTTTGTTTGCTAAGTATACAGTGAGAATAATGTCTGTTTTGTTCGTTTCTTGTTTCTGGGGAAACGTCTTTCAACGTCACACGCATCCAAGTGAAATGTTGACAGAGAAAAAATGCTTGCCCGTTGTCTTGGTTCCGAACTTAACCGAAAAACCCGGAGATTGACGGACAGCGTGTCTCGGAGACCAGACTCATAAGCCACAGCAGTATGACAGCAGTGGTTCCCGAGTGGACTAAAAAGAGGGGACGTAACTTTGAAATATCAAAATGGTTCGATAGTTCGATCGTCGAAAACGTCGCCGAACAATTTGCTTTGAAATGAGAAACGTTCAGGACAATGTCTTTATCGGACCTATACGACTGAAATGAGAACAGTTCAAGACCAGACGTCCTTATCGGAGCTATACGATTGAATAATAAAGGTACACAAGTTATCTGTCTGCACATCAGTTACAAATCCTGAGTGCTTATCTCGACTCGAGTGGCGTGGCTGGTCACACGTTTTTTTTTTCTTTCTCGCGGGGGTTTTGGGGGAGGGGGACGGGATAACAGACGACGAAACTCAGTTTAGATTTCTCAGAAACTCAATTTATTTCGTAGAAACTCAATTTGTAATTGTTTTTCATCGTGGTTACCACGATGAAAAAAGTGTCTAGAAAAACCCCTGTTCATTGCTGGCCAAACTATTTTGATGTCTGACTGAATTCGACATCGGGAGAAAAGGCATAAACCGCAGGGTTGGGATACCGGCAAGCCAATTCAAAACAACTGCAGTGTGTGAAATGTACGAGATTGTATTATAGGGACAATCACTCAAGAACTCGTTCATATCACCAAAAATGTCCAGGTAAACTCTCTCTGAGGATTCAGGATTTACCTGGACTTGTGAACATGATTTCCGAGTACATGTACATGATTAGTGAAGAATTTCTCCATGACAGTCACATGTGGTTTGCTAAGAATGCATCCACATCCTCAATAATGCAGGGGATCGTTGCACGAAACTTGCGTAAGTTACGATCGACGTAAGGACTTACACCTGCGTTGCGCTCACACTACACCCGGCTCAACACGCGTTTCACGAACCTGGCGCAAGGTAGACGTAATTACATCAACATTTACGCAATGCGTAAGTTTCAGATGTTGGCCTCTGCAATAAATATCACTTGGAATTTATGTTTAATTAGTAATGGATACAAAGTTTCTACCAGTGCGCTATAATCATAGCCGACAATGGACTTTGTAAATATTTAACCTTGATAATTACACGTCGGAGCAATCTGCGTTTGAGGCTAAGGATCGTAACTCTTGTATTCGCTCTTTTGTGAAAGGAGGTGCGAAATACTGCACATTGTCTTTGAGAGATCGTATGCTAGGGAGAGAAAAAGTAAAAGAACGACCATTTTCTGACTTCAAAAGTATTGTACATTTTATAAGATACATAAAATTTGACAACTACGTCTTTAGATTAATCTACTACAGGCATGGTTACATGCAAGCGAAGTTGCGCTCACGCTAAGCATACTCTCGGGCAGACTTAAAGTTACGCAATAACTTACGGCTTTGCTTAAATTTAAAGGCTTTGTGACACGGGTCGGCGTAGCTACGCTCACGCTAAGTATGACTTACGCACGGACTTAGGCTTACGCACAGTTCGTGCAACGGTCCCCAGGGCTGTAGAAGCTCTGCACGCACATGTGGGCAGTACAGCTGTCACTTATACTATCTGTTTAAAGTAACAGCCAATGAATGCATGCCGTTAGTGTGATGCACCACCGTCATTAGATCTGGATAAATTTTGATGAAGGCCCAGTTTATGGGGAGTAACAAAAAAAAAGTGCCGGAATGACCTGAGCGGGTCTCTGAAGTTGACACAAATATGGATACAAACCATTGCCTGGCATTTCAACTAGGGCATATGGGGAAAGTTCATGAGCTACAGGCCTCGCCTATTCTTGGGAAGTCTTGAGGTGAGGCAGGCATTATATCAAAAGCTTTTCCTAATGCAGCCCAACAACAGTGCTTGATGGTATAACAACACAGACTGACGAGCCGAGGTGCGTGAAAATGACGTTCCTCAAAATAAAATTAGGAGCGTGATGGAGCGCGAGCACGATTGCACTCCTCAAAAGGCCAGGCCTGGAGCTAGGTCATGAAGGCTCTTTGATAGCCTATTAATAAAATGGTTAATCTTCGTCCTGGCAAATTTAGTCTTTTTCATGGCTCTGCCTTGTCGGATGATACATGACAACGGGTGATGGTAGAACATGGAGGATTTATTTGGCTTGCCTCAGGATTGAGAGATTGAAGAAACAATGAGTTAAATCTGATTACGTACTCTCACAATTCGTCTTTTGTTGAAGTCGTGTGAAAGGCAAGGTGCAGGAAAAAATGAAAAAAAGCGAGCTTGCTCCAAACACCAGAAATGGGCGATGAATGGAAGGCTCGGGCTTGCACAACAGGACCAGAATATTAGCCGGAAGCAAGATGTATTCTAGCTTAATTTTGAGACTCCCTAAATTCCTGAAATTCAACAAAGATTATAAAATTTCAGCTAAAAGCCTTGGCAGAAGTGCTAGTTCTGTCCGATTAATTACTCGTCCAAAATCAACAAACAGGGAAGTGGATATCACAGAATCTAAATATTTTACAAGTCCCCCACTGGTCTCTTTCTGCTATTGACTGATTTCTGAAGATTAACTAGAATGAAGCGGATTTCACCAAAATGTACATGTAGAGAGCAAACTTTGTCAGAAAACTGTAAACTGGTTCATGTATTGAAAAACAAAAATCATGTACATTTAAATTCTATCCAGAGTTTTATTCGGCTTAATATTCCTCAAAATGTTTTATTTCTTCTGTAGGTGTTTTGGGTAGGTCACAATCATTTGTCCAATTGGGCAGAGATTTTTGGGTGACTACCAGAATTTTTATTTGGATGGGTAGATTTATTCAAGATTCAAACCTCCCAACTGTGTACCTGATTAAGCGGTCTGAACAAGGACATGTCGGGCATTCCAACAATTATACCTTCAACTGCAAATGAATAATTTATTGGCTGCTTTCAACTACCAGAAAATGAAAATTACTCATGAACTGCATGTTGTACCTACATGTATTTCCGCACTAGTGGCAACCTACGGAGGGTATTCATAGGCATCTTGTCCATGTCTGTTGGTATTTAAATATTTATTGCTCGAATTAGGCCAGCTGGTATCCACCGGCTGGGAAATTTATTTGTCCATCTGCAGCCCTCGAAATTTGGCGTAACCGAAACGATCGGTTACGTGTCGGTTACGTGGTTGTAAATTCTGCAGAACGAATAATCGGTTACGTAAAAAATCGACTTGCGCTACGGTATGACGAGTGCCATTGAAAATGTCTGGGCGACCGGCCCAGTGACAGTCATCAATCGTTGCCTTACCGGTCTATATTTCTCCTCTATGGTATCTTCGAATCATGCTTCAGAGTTTATACACGTTTTTATTATGGAATTAGTATCATGAACGTGTGATTTTGCATCAGAAAGAAATAAAAACACGGAGGTTCGAAACGAAACAAACTGACATTCTGATGGCGCAAAAAAAACGGAAGCATGCGCTATCAAGGGGACACAACTCCCAACATACAAAGCCTGAATTCATCCAATCAAATGCGGGTCAATTCTACAGCGCGGGACAGCACGCACACGGAAGTGGATGGACCGCAGATTCGATATGCAAAACGGCACAAAAGCGAAAATTGACTGAACATAAAAACATTCCAGAAGTGGTCATTTCACGATGACTTTAGAAAAGTTTTGTCTGCTTTTGTTTTACTTTCTACACATTTCACATTTTATTTTTTTCAACACCGTCCCTTTTATTCCATGCCTGGGTGCTTCTTGCTGAATTTCTGACGAATAAGTTGCACATGTTACATCGCAGTTTGAGAATATTGCCGTCAGCTGCTGTTTCAAGGACTCTCAAAACAATTTTGTATTTTGTTGTAATAATATATATATAAATAATATATAATACACATTTTCAGAATTTTTTTTGGCTAACCTGTTTACATAACCAATGGGTTACGCAACCTAGTCCTACGTAACCGAACAATAGGTTACGTGAACATCGTGACCCAGAACTATTTTTGGGTTACGCAAATTTTTGAAATTTCGAGGCCTGCATCTGGGGAGCCAGGTTAAAATATTCATAGAGGATGATATAGCATGCAGTGTGCAAGACTCCCGAAATGTAATTGAGAAAGGATCTGTTGCATGTTTTATTGTCCATCTTTTGTCCAGGATATTTTCTTTTCAGTTGGAGGTCGGACACTAAACTTGTCATAAGCTTGTTTGCTTCCATTTTCTCCGCATTCTCCGGTCTTGTCCAAGACAATATTATTTTGCATTCAGAATACTTTGAATCTCCATCACTCCTTGCAGAACGAATTAGTAAAGTGATTTGCTCCCTCGCTTTTCTTTCAACCAAGATGTTGAATACTTCTGGCTAGTCCCTTATTGTGGAAATTCCTGAAGGCTGAAACTCTATGGGTACATGGAAATGATTCTAGCCAATAATTGCTCATATTTATTCCTTCTCCATTCACCATATCCCTTGGTGTTGACATGTTGAGGCCCATCAATTTCTTGGTTTCCAAGCCAAGTTTATCTGTACTTCATTATCAGTGATGTACAAGCAAGTACATGTCCCTGCATCACTGATATTAATGTATTAATGGCATGTAATGAGCTTGGATAGCCTGCAAACATGTACCTGCTATAAGAGGGAGCATCCAGATCAAGCCACAAGCTTTAGATAAGGTCTACATCTGTAGCAGTTTAAGATGCCCTTAAGATGTTGTGCAGCTGTGGGGAAGGGTCCTAGGCTATCTAATTATAGTGTCTTCTCTGACAGCTGAGCCAGTTGAAGCCAGATCTCTGGGGTTTGTCTTTGTTCAACTGGCCATGGTTATGGATGTTACATTGTCAGATGATTAACACTCCAGGCAATAGGACCACCTCACTCTTGTATCTTCAAAGTTCCATGCACCAAGGCATGCACTATACATTACACCATTGCACTAGCTATTATTTTAATCTTTACATGGTAAACTAAGGGTCCTCACTATTCCTCTGGTGTTTTCTTCCCTGCATTGAGAAGATCTGGTGCTTGAGTTTGGAAGAGATTTTTAGTCCTGCAGATGTAGTTGAAGGATTTGCAGTCATTGCATTTGTTTATTCACGAGTTATTAATGACTGAAAAAAATAGGCTCGTCTCGGACCTTGACATTTAAAAGTAGCAAGAGAGCTGCTCTGTAGTGAAATTGTAGAGGACTGGTTTCAGTGACGATTGATCATAATATACTTTGATAAAAATTTCATTTGTTTTTAGCCTTTATTCACTCTCTTGATTAATAGGGAGTGATCACTTCCCTCAAAAAGCAGAGACTGAGGCTCGAATATTGGCCACAGTAGTACATCTACCCGAACATTCCCAACCTGTGAAGCATGAATTGGTAATGCTGGCAATTGCATCGAACTTCATGAGAAGAAATTTTGCCGTCCAGTTTTTCACACCAAAGAAAACTTGGAGGGGCACTCATTTGAAAATCAACTGAATTATACCTCCTATGAATTAGATCAACAGTCCAGAAATATTTGTGAGAAAGATTTTGTTGGTTGGTTTGATTGGGCACTCCATCGTAATACATTGGGCACTGGTCATACAGAGTATGTACATGTACTGATGTATAATATCATGGAGTTGCATGTTGTGCAATGAGACCATGTGGTGTACAAATTGATCTCCAGTAAAATTCGGGCATAAAAAATTGATGCTATCACAGCCGCAGACCAGATTCTCCTGAAAGTTAAAGCATCAATCAAAGTTCTATTACTTGTAATGGACGAACACAAATTGGGTTCATGGCCTAAGAAAAGTTTTCCATCAGCACAAATACTTCTATAGCAAAAAAAAAAAAACACAAAAAAAAAAAACCTGCACCGCATCAGATATTTTGATAACAATAACTCTGGGAGGAAGCATGTATTGACCTCAAATTTCCAATGAAACTGAATCTATCATATGCATATTCCTGCATGATGGCACACTCGTATATTGTATATATACATGTAGCTTGTACAGCCCAAGACTGGCGTCGCTATGTGTAATCACATTTTCACTCCCTTCAATCTTCTCATCCATAACACCATAGAATATGCCTGAAATGAAGCAGAAAATAGAAGTTGCCAGCCGGGATTGCGGCTCGGCGAGGCGAATTATATTGTCAATCCCGAGTAATCTTGTCTTCACTCACTTCAACATGGTCAGAAAATGAGCTTCCAGCCTAATCACATCTAATCCCTGTCCTGACTAACCAGTCAGCTGAACAATGACCTGCATGTACCGTTTCCGAGCATTGATTGTATGGATTTTCAAGATAAAGTACAATAATTTGTAGGTGGGCTTGGCAGTGGAATTGATATATTACAAGCACAGCTGCCTGTAAGGCCTGCAAAAACAACCCTTGTTTATCTGTTTCTTTGGCGATTAAAGTAGGGAGTTCAGCTCAGGGGCTAAATGATGTACGAATTTAATGAAAAACACAATTTCACTGTCCTGCAACTTTGCGTGAATTTACGTGCTAAACATCCGTAAAATGAATTGTTTTTATCAGACAGTGTCCTACAATAAATATTCTTTAAACTCCTTGTGGTTTTTATTAATTTCTCTTTGCTATTTCATCGTACATGTTAAACATTTCATGTCCAAATTCGGCCAGAGACTGTACCAGCGAAAGACGGACGTCGCCATATTTATCAAAACAGTCGAAACTCCGACGTTCGTCATCAGGGAGCCAATGGAAAAATGTCTTTCAAACGAACATGGTTTTAAAACGAGAATCTCGTAGATTGTCGTGATATGCGTGGTTTCAAAAATTTCCCACGGGAAGGACTTACCAGGTCAATTTTCTTCGTTGGTGGCCGGCCGACGGACGACCATGGAGGCCGCAGCTAGTCTCACGCGTACAGTCGGAAAGCTGAATGTATCCTGCGCCTTTTGAACTGGAAGATTTTGATAAATTTAAGCCAGCTATTCCACGAAATGTCTCTGGAAAAAACAGTCCCCTCCACTTCCGAAGTTGCCGCCATTTTGTGACGCTTTCCTATGAACCCGATTCCTATCACCTCCCCTTTACCTCACTTCCTGAATTCGTTGGGAGTATGAAAACACATTGGTGGTTTGCCAACCCTGTTCCCGCTGACTCAAGGCGCTGTCTCCCGCTGACTCAAGGGAGATAATTGAGTAGTAGCTTTTGCCATCAGATTTACTGTCTTCAGTTTTCCAGCTGTATTGACCATATACGTGTTATGATCTTTGAAAAATAATTATAATATCGTTCTCTCAACAGAATATTCTTACAGTTATTGTGATAATTAATTTCTTCATTATTTATTTAAATTAAGTTACTTATTTTTTCCATATGCAAAATCTTCATTTTTCTTATTATTTTTTTATTTTTTTAATTTTTTTTTTAACAAAACTATTTTAATACAGGGAATAGGTGTGTTCAGGTTTTAGATAATATGGAAAGTTCTTGTATACATTTTGAATTCATCTTTCTAGAGTATTTGAAAAGATAATTACTTTTTTTTTACCACACCCCACCCCCCCCCCCCCCATCCCCACCCGGCATGGGGCATATACAGCTTTTAATCTAGGTGGCAGCCATCTTGTTTTTTTTATCGCAACTTTCATTTCTTCTTCTGATACTTTGCCAGATATCTCAAATATTTCAAATTTGGGTAGCTGAAGACATATGGTGGTGGTCATTTGCTGTTTTGATTCCCCTAAATGTCCATTTGATCTGAATTCAGAATATCTGTAATATGCAAATTTATGCAAATGAGCGGATTATCTTCATTCCGAGAGAAAAATAAATATATTTTTTGGAATCGTCATAAAAAATTGACTTGAAGTGTGTCGTTTTGGTGAAATTATATGAAAAATGGTCAATATTGTTACATTTTTGTCTCTATTTTGCGATTTTGTCCCCTTTTTCAGTGCCATGGGTCCAATGTAGGAGTATATGGTCAGAGTTCCGAAAGAATGTCCTTTATAGGGATCTTCAAATGACACGAGCTTCGCTAATACTTGATCGATTTCAATTTCGTAAACTGAGATATATTCCTCTCAGAACTAAATTTGATAAAAACTTGATTGTCTGGATGATAATGTAAAATAAAATTTGAGCTGAACTCCCTAATTAAAGCGATGTCTATATTGAGGAAATGGTGGATTTTCATAGACCCTCAAATTACAACACGTACATGATATAAGGCAGTATGGTCTTCCGGTTAACCTATTCTAAAGCACATACCAAGAATCTAAAGATTCGTGACATGTGTTGTATCTCGCATAGCACCGGCATAAGCGGTATTAGATACATATCTAGAGAGCTATGATGGAAATGCTCCGACAACTCATATATTGGTAATTAGAGCATTTCCACAAAGTGGATGCTCTTATGTTTTCATGAGAAACGGCTCCGCCGGAGCCGCCGCCGCCGCGACTTTAAACGTGAATATCTCTGAAACCGTTAAATATTTTCGGGTCAGACTTGGTGTACTATCTCTTTAGACCTGGGAAATTTGTCTGGTTGTGTTTCGATACCCGCTGCTCACCACTAGGTGGCGTTGTAGTCAGAGCATAGGTAAACCTTTCTCTGACGATTTTGTCTGAACGGCTTGTCTGATTTCTTTGAAATTTTATTACAATGGTCTTGAAGGATAGTCAATGTGCTGAAAAGGTTTTGGTGTAGCTGGCATAATTATAAAGGCAAGTTTTTTGCGTCTCAAAAAAAAAAAGTTTTTCGTTATATGAAAATTCACAAATTCGCTTGAAGAAATATTTAAAAACTGTTCTATTCTAGGTTGCCAAGCATAAATATAGGATTGCCGACATGATAATTCCCTTTCCGTGCGAATCAAATTGCCAGTTAAATGAAAAATCTCATTTATCTGACTTAACGTCAAAACCTCAACCATTATCACGATTAAAGTTTTTTCCATTAAACTTTTATGTGCCATCTCCCTAGGGCTTTAGATTTCACCCGCTTGTTTTTCGTGGCATTTGGTCATCACTAGATGGCGCTATAGACATGAATGCAGGTAAACATGTGTAACATCATATCTTCTGAACAACGTGTTTGATTTCCTTGAAATTTGGGTATAATGATCTTGCAAGATAGGCAAAGAACTGACAAGATTTTGGTGGTGTTGGCGAATCATGGAGACACATTTTTGCATCTCAAAATAAAGATTTTGTATTCACAAAAATGAAAATTTGCTTCTTAATCAGGGAAAAGTAATTCTATTTTGCTGAACATCAATATAATATTCCCAGTGTTATAATTCACATCCCATGTAGGGCCAAATGGCCATTTTTTTAAATATATGAAATTCTCATGACTTGAGTCCAATATCTATAGATTCCCCAGGCCACATTTGAGGAGTTTGCTTCGTCATGTAGGTTCGTGATATTGTTCATCATTGGGTGGATCTATAGACAGTAACTTATTGGTGTTTCAACTGTTCATGAAGTTTATTATTGTCAGACAGACAAAGGATTTCAAAGGACGAAGTTTTTTTTTGGATTGATTGAAATTGAAGGCCCACCTCTCATACGGATTTTGCAACCCATCAACACAATGCTTGATTTATATCTCATTATACATTCTTTTTTACAATTACTAATTTTATTAACATGTTTTTAAAATGGATTGTAAGGACATTGGTGCTGTTAGTGCTGGCGTAATCATGTGGCACAAGGTAAAGTCAGCTAAATATATGTATATCAAGGCTACATCAATCCCTGCTTACACACATAACTAAAATGCAGTCAGAGAAAATATGCTGCCAAGAGTGTCTGGTCAGTAAGGAGAAAGGATTCAAGTGAGCTTGAAGTCTGACCATTTTTGTCAAATAGACATACTGTAACACTGTAGGACTGTATGTTGACCATTCAGGTAATAAGACCTGTAATTGTTGACTTATTCCATAATGCACTTTACATAAGTGGGCTAGTAGACTTTGTGTCAACAAAGTAAACACTTCATTTCCAAAATCAGTGCTATTTCTCTCTCCATTACCAGGGTGCGAAATAGAAAAATAATTATGGTTGCCAAAGGGCAACCTGTACCACATTTCCAGGTTGCCCGGCTAATTTTTAAGTTGCCCGAAAATATATGTACTTTATTGGACCCGAAATCAGACTCGACAAAACAAGTATGATTCCCCTGTGACAATCTGATGATCATGTACAGACTAGACTATCACTGAATCTTTTGTTTAATCTCCAATTGGCAGTTCTAAACCTTTTTAACAACCAACGCAATGGCACCATTGCAGCAACAATTTGCCATGAAACCAAATCTAAGTAAGCTCATTTCATAAAATTAATTTATGAAGCTATGAGAAATTTATGTAAGTGAAAGGCCAGGGTTCCTACAGCTATGACAGGATAGAATTTCAGGAGTTTTTAAGGACAAAAATGCTTTCAAATGACTCATTTTAATATTGTGTAATTGATAATTAATTGTACTACATCTATATAAAGAAAATGAAAAAAAATCAATAAATAAATAAAAAAAATCTGTAGTAAGTAGCTATGAGCAAAATAAGTTGATGATATTTATACTTTGTTTTAAATATGATAATGAATAAGTCAACTCATGGTGCCCATCTCTCATCTGCTAGGTTAAACTTTTACATCCAGATGCCACTTTACAGGGGAGATAATCATGTAATGTTACTGTTAAGGGGGAATAAACGTGAGCCATGCTGGCTGGCTGACCATGTGCAAAATCACAAATTTCCAATGTTATCACATGTAGTCTTTAGGTAAATATATATTGGTAGCTGTTATATTCGATAATAGTTATCAGAAAAGGATTAACAGCAAATTTTGTGAACCATCAACAAAGTCAACCTTGGATGTAGTTTCGTTATTGGCAACTGAATTATGCAGTGTCCAGTTTTCGTTACCGTACTTCAACGTTCGGTTTGCCATCTTCCCAAGACCAAAACTGTTTGCCGACATCAAACTCTTTCAACACAGCGTTCTTTTCAGCCTAATGAATAGTCCTTGTATGATATGAGACGATCGTATCAACAGACTTGCAGACTTTTTCTGTTTTTTTCACCAAAATACAAGGTTGCCCGCCGGACCACCATCTGTCATAAACAGGTTGCCCGAAAAAAATTCTAGTTGCCCCGGGCAATCGGGCAAATGGCTATTTCGCACCCTGATTACTGACATAGCCCTGGGCTTCCAGATTTCTGGGGATGCATTCTGGCCAATTTTCAATGAATAAAATCACAAATTATCACTCAGTTAATGCACAATTTTTTGTTTTATGTGGAAGTCCCCAGAATTTATTTGAAACTGAAGATGTGAAATTGCACATACCATTGCATTTTGACAGCATAGTTACAAATGTTGATAATTATTTTTTGAACTGGAAAAGTAGAAAGATTTTTGAAGTGGAACTTCTACACATGAGCAGTGTGACTAACGTCACAGGACCTACGAAGTACAGTAGGCATTAGGACTCGAACGCGAACTGAACTCTTGGAAACCTCCACCCCCAGTTGAAATCCTGTCTATATTAAGATGGGCACCGCCCAAGTCAGAATCGCCACCGATTTTCATCAAAAAATCACCAGAAATTTCCATCAAAAATAGGTCAGCTCAGAACTTGTTGGTAACAGTCTCCTAATGCGCCTTCATTCCAAAATAAATAACGATCACCGATTTAATTTTACCTTTTTTTTTTTAAGGAAACAGATTGAATAATATAGGTTCACTAGATTTCAAGCTTTACGTGTGAAAATACATCTACATCTCTTTAGTGGTTTTTAGTGCCCTTGTCCAGGATCAAAACAACTTTTTAAATCACATTATTTTCCCAACAATACACCAAAATTTTATATATAGTACTATAGTATAGAAAGGTAGCATTTATGTAGTTTACGGTAATTCAACTCGAGACCAACACCTTCTATGCACAAGATAATAATGATTCTATGTGATTCTCCTGAGCATAACCGGTACAAAGACGAATAAATAGCGTCTCTACATCACGTTGTTATCTAGATATATGAGACAACACATTTTGGGTATCGGCAATCTGATGAATGTACTATTCCGGTTTCCTTGTTTCACATTATATTCTATGGCAGTTGATCGGTGATTTTCTTTATGATAAACGTTAAACCACCTCAGCTTCGTTGTGCAAACAGCGCTGAATTTTTGAGGGTATATGCAGTAGGGTATTTTTAGCCGGAGAGTAACTGATAGGCCTACTCATTAAATGCGATAAAACGCTGGAGCAAAACGGACCACAGTTTTCTTGGCAATGATGACATGTTTGGATGTGAAATAGGATACACGTTACAGGCTACAGCTTACATATATATAACAATATACTGAAGTGTTAATTATGTCTCCCCCAACTATGTTGGGGGGAGACATCTAGTGTTTGTGCTGTCTGTCTGTCTGTCTGTCCGTCCGTCTGTCTGTCTGGATGGATGGATGTCTGTCTGCCTGGATGGATGTCTGTCCGTCCCCTTGCCTTGTCTGCAAGATATCTTGAGAACTACTGGATGGAATTTCACCAAACTTGGATGGAAGCTTCATTGGGATAGCCCCCTCATTTGATTAGGTTTTGGTGTATGTGCGTGCATTCATCCGTGTCCGGTGTCCGTCCGTCCGTCCATCTACTTGTACATGTATATACAGGCCTTGTCTGCAAGATATCTTGAGAACTACTGGACGGAATTTCACCCCACTTGGATGGAAGCTTCAGTGGGATAGCCCCCTCATTTGATTAGGTTTTGGTGTATGTGGGTGCATTCATCCGTGTCCGGTGTCCGTCCGTCCGTCCATCTACTTGTACATGTATATACAGGGCTTACCTGCAAGATATCTGGAGAACTACTAGATGGAATTTCACCAAACTTGGATGAAAGCTTCATTGGGATAGCCCCCTCATTTGACTAGGTTTTGGTTTGTGTGCATGCGTTCATCCGTGTCCGGTGTCTGTCCGTCCGTCCATCTACTTGTACATGTATATACAGGCCTTGTCTGCAAGATATCTTGAGAACTACTGGACGGAATTTCACCACACTTGGATGGAAGCTTCAGTGGGATAGCCCCCCTCATTTGATTATGTTTTGGTGTGTGTGCGTGCATTCGTTCATGTCCGGTGTCCGTCCGTCCGTCCATCTACTTGTACATGTATATACAGGGCTTGTCTGCAAGATATCTGGAGAACTACTGGACAGAATTTCACCAAACTTGGATGAAAGCTTCATTGGGATAGCCCCCTCATTTGATTAGGTTTTGGTGTATGTGCGTGCATTCATCCGTGTCCGGTGTCCGTCCGTCCGTCCATCTACTTGTACATGTATATACAGGCCTTGTCTGCAAGATATCTTGAGAACTACTGGACGGAATCTCACCAAACTTGGATGGAAGCTACAGTGGGATAGCCCCCTCATTTGATTAGGTTTTGGTGTGTGTGCGTGCATTCATCCATGTCTGGTGTCCGTCCGTCCGTCCGTCCATCTACTTGTACATGTATATACAGGGCTTGTCTGCAAGATATCTGGAGAACTACTAGACAGAATTTCACCAAACTTGGATGGAAGCTTCATTGGGATAGCCCCCTCATTTGACTAGGTTTTGGTGTGTGTGCATGCGTTCGTCCGGTGTCCGTCCGTCCGTCCATCTGCTTGTACATGTATATACAGGCTTTGTCTGCAAGATATCTTGAGAACTATTGGATGGAATTTCACCAAACTTGGATGGAAGCTTCATTGGGATAGCCCCTGCATTTGATCAGGTTTTAGTGTATGTGTGCATGCATTCATCCGTGTCCGGTGTCCGTCCAACCGTTCATCTACTTGTACATGTATATACAATGAAAATCGCTTCTTTGCAATTAATATTTTTAGATACGCAGCTTTGTTTAAGATACTTATTGTTACATTCATTTTATAGCACTTTCCCTTAAATTATGTGCCCATTCAAGGCAAGGTGGGAGGTTGGGGGGAGACGTATGTTTTTGCTCAAAAAACAACCAGCATAGGCTTCATGCCGGAGCGGCAACTCAAGGGTCAAAGCAGAACCTCTAGTTATAAATCTAATTTTAATCAGAATTATTTCAGATCAGAACTAGCTGGTAACAATGCCCTAATGCTCGTTCATGCCAAAAATCAAGGTTATAATGTCAACGGTTCTCCTTATTTTGCCGACGAAAGGATTCGGATGGACTGACTGACTGACTCACTCACTCATTACCGGACAATTTGCGATCTGTAGCCTACTTCGTAGGAATACCTGTTATATGGCACATCCCACCTGGGAAATTTTTATAAGTATATCTAATTGAAGTAATCCATTGGAACCACTGATGATTTTCCAATAATAGAGAAAAAAATCAACTCAGAGTAGAGATGACAAATTTCATTCTGTATAGTTCGCTATTAGTTATAGCATCTTCAGCAGTGAACACAGTTACAAACAGTTCCATACGCACAGTACATGTATATATACAAGGCATAATGTGATCTCAGCCAATACACATTAATGAATAGGTAAGCCAGTAGGACGGATATTAAAATGCTGTCATTTTCAGAAATTGTTAAGCGATAACCTGACAGCGATCTACAAATGGTGTGATTCAGGTGATACAATACACACTCTAATTGATGAAAACAATACATAATCTGGTTATCTGGCAAGAACTAAGTAAACTGTGCATAAATGAATAAAGTATGGTGATAAAGTGGGTATGTACCAACATTGAATACTTCTACATGACATGAAGTTTGGATAAGACTTGTCATTTTAAGATAATATAGGTATAATTTTTTTGGCAATCCGCATCAGAATTGATGGAAACCTACAAATGTTGTAACTCGCATGTTTCATAATTGTATATTCCCATGCGAGTTACAACATTTGTGGAGTGTGTATTGTAACACCTGAATCACACCATTAAAGTTCAATAATGTTCACTCTCAGACAGTCTCTAGTAACTAATAAGGGCTGTCAATCTGTACATGTACATGCATATTAACAAGAGATGGTTCAAATTATAGTGTATTTTCCTGTGAAATTGGATAGATAAAATGCATAAGAAACTTAACAAATGAATAATCCTTACTGTATGGTGTTAAATTAACTATTTTCGTCTGAATTTGCACAGGTTGAAAACAATAGCTGTCCAATTATAAAAATAGCAGGTGATGTTCAATTTGACCTGCGATTTTTCTCTGAAGAAAAAAAAAACAGCAGGTCATCAAAAGTTTTCTATTTCGGACCCTGGATGGATCAGAAGCCTAATTAATGAAATTGACTGACCTTCACCTGTTTTATCGAGGTCAAATTTAGCACAAGCAATAAATTTTAAAGGAGTGAAGATGAGCTCTCCAAATTCATCATACTTGTGCAATTGGTGACTGACTAGAAACCTATCCCATTTGACTGAACCTATTTTCTCTAGGTTATATACATGTACTTTATTTTATGATATAACATGAAATATAGCTACATGTAGGCATTCTAAATTGATACCACTTATATGCATCTGATGATGTTGACCTGTTTTCTCAAGGTCAAAAACTGTATGTTACGTCACATGTTAGCTGCCAACATACACTCCAAATCTAACATTGTCATCATTTTGTTGTGGCTGTGGTTGTCTTCCAGAACAATTTAACGAATTTTGCACTTGTTCCAACAGCTTCATGCTTCAACTTAAACCATGCTGTATCGGCTGAGTTGTTGAAACACCCTCCATTTCCTAGCTCTGACATACTGCATCACTGTCGAAATATGGGTACCGTGACAGAGTGATAGATCACACAGCCAGTGAAAGTTCCTGATTTACATTGAATGTCCTTATTGCCTAAGTAATATTAGCAGCATTTTACAACAGCAACAATTCAGTGACTTACAGTGAAAAATTATAGTGAAAGGTATTTATTTTTTGTTTTTTGGCATTTTTATTTGCTGGCATTGTTTCAGATAGAGTACAGTACACCCAAGAATTAAACTGGTCAAATTCGCGAAGGATAGCCGAAAAATGTCGCGAAACGTTCGCGGAACCGTTCACGAACGTTTCGCGAACGATTCGCCAGTACCTCTCGCCATACCTTTCGCGAGAAAATGTGAGAATTGAATCTTTCGCGAAAGGAATTGCGAACGATGTTTGAGGAAATGCATGTCGTAAAATGTTTATATTCTTGTCTGTCAACTATTTATTTTTCATTTGCTCGTGTGTTTTGTTTTTAATGGCATTAATTAGGTCCATATACCTTATTTTGCGAATGAATTGCAACTATAAAATCACGACGACGTAGCCTAGGCCTACCGGTTTTCTTCGTCAGTCCACGAGCAAACCGTGATTCACCCAAAATCGAGATCGTAAAATCGGGAGCTATATCACCGTATTCATCTAGTCAAAAAGTCGCATAATCTGCCCCTTATTTGAGTTCATTGTGCTGTATGGCTTGTTTTTGTAACTGAAATCTTTCACATCCAAATGAACTTCGCAGTGCATGAAGTCCGATCTAAAACATGGCGTCAGCCAGCCGTTCATAAGAGGCGTGTCCACTTGCTATGAAGAGGGGAAACAACTCTGAGCGGACATTAAAAAATGTTATTGCTTCATTGGCGAATTACAGGGGTTATTCTTGACAAAAAAATTCATCTACTCAGTTTCCAAATTCAACAGAACTAACTCAGTTTTTTCAGCACGCCCGAATGTCTGCAAAAAGTCATTTTTTGAAAGTTTTCATCTTATGAATTAAAAAACTCATTTTTTTTTTAAGTTTTCATCACATGAAGAATAAACACTCATTATTTTTAAGTTTTCATCTTTAACGGGATGCATTTATATTGCAGTGGCAGAGAGCGGCATTTTGTTCCAAGATATTGATTCAAATCAACGAGATATGATATAGTTCTAGAGGAAAATTGGTGTGATTAATAAAGTGGTTTAGGCATATTTTTTTTTTTTTTTCTTTTTCTAAGACTTGAATTTGAAATTCCCCCCGACACAATTTGAAATGAAAGTGTTAAATTTTCCTTGAATTGCATTTTATTGCAGAAAATGTATCCTACGAGAATGAAATTTGCAATTTCCGAAAACGTTTTACATGCAAGGAAACCAAACGGCTGTAAATTCAAGATGGCCATAATAAATACCAAGCTCAACCGTAGACCAGTCAATGCTCTAGACAACCCGATCATGATTGATTGCAGCTCTCGTCTTGCACACGTGAAACTTTTTTATTCAGACAATTTGTACGTTTGGTTTTGATGTATTGTCAATCCTTGGTATAGGTGGACATTTCACCTTTTATTTCGTGTTGAAACGAAACAGTACGGGATATAGACGAAAAATGATGACGGCTGACTGCTGGCACACGTCTCTCTGCTGCGCAGTTCTGTCGGGCGTTGTAGCTGTCATCCCTCGTGGTCGTTTGGAAACTTCCACCCCGTGACCCGTTCGTATTAATCGCAAACCCATACTTTCTAGCATAAAGAAATGCATTGCATGGTTCCCGACGAATCGAATTGGAAGCGTTCACTAAAACTAGGGAAGTAAGGCACAAAACTTTTAGCTGTGCCGTATTCGATACGCACATGGCCTTTTCAACAACAACAATGAAGACAACGTGAGTGGAGATTTTCTTTTGCTTCGTAGACTGTATTTTCTGCCTATTTCGTTCGTGAAACTCAATTTTGTTGCAGGAAATTCTTGCTGGGTGAAATCGAAAATAGTGGTCCTAAAACATACCCCGCATAAGAAGATCCAACACTCCCGCATTTGTTGTCATCTTGTCTTGTCAAATACGGATCGCTTTACGTCAGTTACTATCGTGACCTATCTTTCGCGAAAGGTATTTACCTTTCGCGAAAGCTTTGAAATAAATATGAAATCATCGTAAGTTATTATCAACCTTTCGCACATGCTTTCGCGAACGTTTCGCGAAAGATGAACCCAACGTTTCGCGAGCAGTGACCAGTTTAATTCTTGGGTGTACTGTACAACAGCCTAATTCATACAATCAGAAATAAAAAGAGGGTTAAAGTCTTTAGGCCGCTGTCAGTTAATAGGTTGTTTAGCATGACCTTCTCCTGCTAAAACATAGATGCTAGATGCTATAATTATTAATTATTAATTATTGAAGGTAAATTTTCTACCGTTGACTCATTCCATATCAAGTCAAAATAATCTTCCATTAGCCAGTTCCATAAATCAAATCACCATGACAATGTGTAGAGAGACATGTATAATCATATTTATTTTTACTTCTTCATTTATTCCATGCAGGCAGAAAAAATATTAGTGAAATAATTATTCCGTAAAGAGACATTTTAAGTTTGCTTTAATTTAATTGTAACATTCTGTAAATAATTATGATAGATAGTAAAACTCAAATGCACACACATTGTGTGAACAGAAATCAATGGAAACAACTCTTACTTGTGACTACTATTAAAGATATCTGCAGACTTTATTACCCGAATTTTCAACGAAATCTTCTTTTATTTTATTTTTCTTTCTTTACACTGACTGAAGATAGGGATTCTCTGTCCAGGGCAACGAATTGTATATGTCCGTCGTCCTTTAGCTGTACGAGTAATTTCGTTGACGTGCAGGTCGACATCCCGTGTCGTCGTTGTTGTTGTCGGGAGTGAAGACGTGAAGTGCTCCACCACTTCGCTCAAAAGCGTTTCATCAGAGAAATAGATGGTTAAATTCGGCACGATGTACCGACTGATTAATGAGAAAACAACTGATCCATTAGGCCATCCTTAAAAATATGTTTGTTGGCTGTAACCCGACCCTACCTCAGGAAGTTGGGTCGGTAGGTAGGTAATTTTTTTTTTTTTTTTTAGATCAGGTTTTCCTTTTGGGGAGGCTGGAAGAGGTTAGTGTGATTTAGTTCAGATACTAAGCAGGTCATTTGAAATATTCTTTTTGTCTGGCAGCAAAATTATTTCAGTATAGAAAACTAGTTATCTTCAAGGTATAAAGCAAGATATTCTTAAATTCAGGCTTGTGTACCTGTTTTATTTCTTAGAAGACATCGACATCCTTGAACACATTCTTGACAATGACTTGACAATGACTAGTGACTAGCTGGTCAAAAAAAAAAATATATACCACTACCAGACAAACTTTTGCCAAAATTGTGACAGGAAAGAAAAAAATCCTCTCAGTGTTATACAGAAGGTTGTTCATTATACCATTTGGAGTTGAGAAAATTACCTCAAATTAATCATTAACATCATTACTGCCCTTCCTCATCGCAAATTTATGGTGTGCTTTTATTGAATACTTAGGTACTTCCTTTATTCAGATTAGAAATACATCGTAATTTAATTTACTGACAACAATGAGGCAAATACTAAGTTTCTAACCTGTGTCTTTTCGTGGAATTTAGTCCGAGGTGGAATTCTGACAAGCGTATTTGATGCCGACATCGGAACGTCAAAATTAAGCTGACGGCACCATCTAATTTGTCAAGACCGCTGAAGCCACCGACACTATATCCATGGCTTCATCGACATAGAGGGTTATAAAGTTTCCGTTAAACAACAAAGCAGTATAGATTTTCTGCATTTAGGCACACTGAAGTCTTCTCGGATAAAAGTAGAAATCCAAACATCGTTGTTGTTGTAACATCGTCAGTCTCAGAATCTGTCGGTGTACGGACCCACGTGGTGCATGGTGACAGTCCTAAACATGTCTACGTTCCAAGTCGATTCGCGACAGAGCTCTTTATGGCAGGTTTTAATAACCAACCGTTTTGAAATATTTTTCCCATCCTGTGTTGCTGTTGCCTCTCGATGTGTTTATTGTCCTCTCGTCCAAACCCAAACACAAAACAGAAGGGGGAACTTCCCGCCATAAACACGTGGTCGACGAAAACTGCATTCCCCTACGGACTGGGCCATGGAGGATATGCCTTCAAAACGTGCGACATAAGCTCACATCGCGACTACTGGAGAGTGAAATCCTGCTTGCTTTTGCAAGGCGAACGTTTTACATACGTTTACACGAGCAAGGAGATAGGGGAGATAATTCTGACATTGCAAAATAAAATAAAAAGATGACCGGTCGGAAAATCGGCGAAAAAAGTTTCCAGTCGGCGGATTTTTGGACAGTCGGTCGGGTTACGCGCAACAAACTTATTTTTAAGGATGGCCTTAACTAAAACCATGATGGCTTTGGTACGCAACCGTCAAAACTACCGGAGTTAAAACTATTATTGCTACGTGCTTGTGAGTCGTAAATGTGACGGTCCGCTTGTGACACGAGGGAATCCCGCTAGAGATGCATGCCGGGACTGTGCCTCGTTTTGAAATTAATGGGATTCCCCAAAGAATGTGAACCAAAATGGCGGCTTTTGAGTTCACGCTGTGACGGCACGGTCAGCTCATGAGTTTTCGTGGATTTGCTTACTTATTTTTTTACGGCCAATAATTACTGATAATTAAAATACATGCAGCATTATTTATCTCCAAAATATTGATGCGGGCGGGTCATGCGAACAACCTATCAACTGACAACGGCCTTATGTTCAAACTTTCATAGGAAATATAAAAGTGGCAATTTGAAATTTTATTTTTATTTGATTTTTTAATGTCGGTGGGTCCATGAAATGCAAAATAAAGTTGGTGTTGCCTCACACTGGGTTTCGCCCATTGGTGAAGAAATCCTTTCTCCGAGGCACTTCTACCAGGAATGATGTGTCTACAAAAGCTCATGTTGAAATAAACTAGTTAGTCTCAAAGGTGCTACCTTTTGTTTATTTGTCTACTACAAAGACTAACACGGCTACCCCAAATCATTCAGGGATGATTCGTGATTGCTCATCCTCCAAGGGTGTGTGCCCCACCCGCTGTCTCATCCAAAAAACAATTTGCCACCCATAATAAGGGGTGGGCCCAAATTGGGGAGATCTAAAGCCCTGTGACTACCAAATTATGGGTTACAAAATTATCTGGGGAAAGGCTCTTTGCCCGTGTTTCACACGAGCTTTCATTGGTGAGCTGTTTCGCTGGGACAACTCGTACGCTGTATCGTCGTCAGATGAAAATGACGGCATTTAACACAAAAGACTAGTCTGTTAGGCCCGATGTCGTTAACCCAGCATCAACTTTCCACAAATGCCAACATATCAGGCCTCGAAATTTCAAAAATTTGCGTAACCCAAAAATAGTTCTGGGTCACGATGTTCACGTAACCTATTGTTCGGTTACGTAGGACTAGGTTGCGTAACCCACTGGTTACGTAAACAGGTTAGCCAAAAATTTTTCTGGAACTGAAGAAATTGTGTATTATATATTATTATATATATATTATTACAATAAAATACAAAATTGTTTTGAGAGTCCTTGAAACAGCAGCTGACGGCAATATTCTCAAACTGCGATGTAACATGTGCAACTTATTCGTCAGAAATTCAGCAAGAAGCACCCAGGCATGAAATAAAAGGGACGGTGTTGAAAAAAATAAAATGTGAAATGTGTAGAAAGTAAAACAAAAGCAGACAAAACTTTTCTAAAGTCATCGTGAAATGACCACTTCTGGAATGTTTTTATGTTCACAGTCAATTTTCGCTTTTGAGCCGTTTTGCATATCGAACCTGCGGTCCGGAGGATCCGGAGATGAGAAATTCGATTTCCATCCACTTCCGTGTGCGTGCTGTCCCGCGCTGTAGAATTGACCCACATTTGATTGGATGAATTCAGGCTTTGTATGTTGGGAGTTGTGTCCCCTTTATATCGCATGCTTCCGTTTTTATGCGCCATCAGAATGTCAGTTTTTTTCGTTTCGAACCTCCGTGTTTTTATTTCTTTCTGATGCAAAATCACACGTTCATGATACTAAATCCATAATAAAAACGTGTATAAACTCCGAAGCATGATTCGAAGATACCATAGAGGAGAAATATAGACCGGTAAGGCAACGATTGATGACTGTCACTGGGCCGGTCGCCCAGACATTTTCAATGGCACTTGTCATACCGTAGCGAAAGTTGATTTTTTACGTAACCGATTATTCGTTCTGCAGAATTTACAACCACGTAACCGACACGTAACCGATCGTTTCGGTTACGCCAAATTTCGAGGGCTGCATATATCAAAGACCAAAAGGTCTGTACAGGGGGCGGGAAGTAAAGATACGTCTGGCAGGCAGATCATTTTTATACGCCCGCCAAGAGGCGGACGTATTATGTGATGGCGTTTTCCGTCCGTCCGTCCGTCTGTCCGTCCCACGTGTCCGGTCTATATCTGAGACAGTTTTCTATCTACAGTTCTAATTTTTGGTGAGTGGATACCGTACGGGGAGACTATGTGTCGCGTACCAAAATGAAGGTCAAGGGTCAAAGGTCACTGGCCTAAAAAACAGGAAATCACTGAAGTGTTAGTGTCCGGTCTATATCTGTGAACGTTTTCTATCCACAGTTGCAATTTTTTGTGAGTGGATATGCTAGGTGGAGACGATGTGTCGCGTACCAAAATTGAGGTCAGAGGTCAAAGGTCACTGTTGCCTAAGGAAATCATTGATCGTTGACAGTTTTCTATCTAGAGTTCTAATTTTTGGTGAGTGGATGCCCTGGGGGGGACGATGTGTTGCATACCAAATGTAGGTCTAGGTCAAAGGTCAGTGTGACATAAAAATCAGGAAATCATTAAAAATTACTAATTTTTGGGCGAGTGAATTAAATAGGGAGAAATAAAGTGTGAAATAAATTCCGCTCTCTAAAATGGAGGTAAAAAAAAGGTCGTTTTTGACCATTAACTTCCGATTCCTTGTCCAATGCTTCAAAACTTCAGGTGCATTAATTTATCTATTGTTCCATGTCCTAAAATTAATTTGCCATTTGAAGAATAAGTCAACGTTGCGCGACAGATATTTGGCCTATTATGCAAATTAGATATATGACAATTTATTTTCATACTACCATTTGATGGGGATATGTGCACCTCAAGAGGATTTTGCTTCATTCATCATGTGAACTGATTTATTGAGCAAAAACAACCTTTTTTACCTTCATCTTAGAGAGCGGGATCTCCCTAACCCGTTTATTGCATCATGTAAGCATCCTGTCTGTCATGTGTGCTGTCCTCGGTATTTTATAGGGTGGATGGAGGGTGTCTAGTTCCATGCATCTTCATTTTATCCAGCCAATTTCTACGTTCCCACTTCGAACCTGCCTTGACGTATCTGACCCCTTCAGCGTTCAAAATCCGAGGTGTAGATTTCACCAGCTAACGACAGAAGAACCAATCAGAACCAATCAGAACGTACACATCGATTGCGAGTGAAGTCACATAGTGACATCATCCTCTATTAGCGGCGTCCTTCCTCCTAATATGGTGCTCACTAATTAGGTCAGCCAATCAATAACGCTCTTGTGCGACCCATTTCGAATTTCAAATGTTTTCGAGGTCAGTGACGTCTCGTGTCTATTTATAAGTGATTTGAACATTGAAGGGGGTCCAGATATATCAAGGGAAGTTCGAAGTGGGAACGTAGAAATTGGCTGGATAAAATGAAAATGGTTCCATGCTGCTTCAAAGATTTCTTCTTTGAAGCAGCAGGAACGCAACTTGGCTGGGTCGTGCTTAGTTGGTTCGCCGTGATGTGACTGAAATAATGTTGAAAGCGACGTTAAATCCTGTTCACAGATTTTGGGTTGGACATGGGTGTTTGTCAGGATATCAAAACTGCATGTTCAAATGTCATCTTTTTCAGAGTTAACTTGCCTGTTTCACCTCCAATGTTAAGTTTTAATATTTTGCCTGCCCAAATTTAAAATACCTCTTGTGGACGAGTCTCTGGCTAACACAATGTTATTGCAGAATCTTTAAGAATGGGCATCTTTTTGTGTTGAAAAATTGGCTCAACAATTAGCTTTACATGAACAAGGACATCCTACTGGTTTTTACCCCTCAGCCCATCGGGCTGCGGGGTCTTGCAATCGGCATGTATGTCTGGTCGGCCGGCCGGACGGCCAGCCGGCCGTCTGTCAACAATTTTTTGTCCGGGCTAGATCTCAGTTACTATTTGACTGACAGTTCTGATACTCACAGTGAATATCCCTAGTATCCCAGAGATGTGCACTGTCATGTTTATTCCGTGTTACGTCATTTCTTTACAGAGTTATGGCCCTTTGAAATTTCGCGTCACTAACTTTTGTCCGGGCTAGATCTCCGTTACTATTTGACTGACAGCTCTAATACTCACAGTGAATATCCCAGAGATGTGCACTGTCATGTTTATTTCGCGTTACGTCATTTCTTTACAGAGTTATGGCCCTTTGAAATTTTGCGTCACTAACTTTTGTCCGGGCTAGATCTCAGTTACTATTTGACCGACAGCTCTGATACTCACAGTGAATATCCCTAGTATCCCAGACATGTGCACGGTCATGTTTATTTCGTGTTACGTCATTTCTGTACAGAGTTATGGCCCTTTGAAATTTTCCGTCACTAACTTTTCTCCGGGCTAGATCTCAGTTACAATTTGACTGACAGCTCTGATACTCACAGTGAATATCCCTAGTAACCCAGAGATGTGCACCGTCATGTTTATTTCGTGTTACGTCATTTCTTTACAGAGTTATGGACAGATGTGCACTATTATGTTTATTTCGTGTTATTCCAGTTTATTACGACCCTGGATTACTATTTACTACTTAACTGATACAGCCTTAGTAAAGGTGTTTAATATCCCCTATTATAAACCATCCAGACTTTCTGAGACCCCAATCATTAACAACAGTGGAGGCACAGAAGTACTCACTTGCTCATCATATCTAACAGATGGTACTCCAGTTAAAATGATAGCTGTTTACAAACCCCCAACACTACCTAATGCCCGTCTCCTAGAAGCCATTTCTGGACCATTAAACAGTGCTGCTGGTGATAACATTGTTGTACTGGGTGATTTTAACATTGACTTCTCCAACTCCACCCAAATCGCCATGGTTAATCTTTTCTTCCAACAACATGGCCTTCATTCAGTCATTAATTCTCCAACAACAGACCTACGGACAACTGTAGATCAGATTTTCACCAACTTTCAGCCTTCAGAAATAAAAGCTGGTGTTCATGAGACGTACTACTCATACCATAAAGCTGTGTGGATGGCTGTTCACCCAAAACAATAATACAGTAAGATGTCATCCTCTATTCTTGTTCGGAATTAACCTTACTTACCATTGACATATAGCTCAGATTCTTTCTTGGGGCCTCCGTTACCACGTGGTTCGCGAGCTTTGCTCACCTCTCTGGTCGTCGGTTTCATTCCTAGCTCTGCTCCAACTTTTTCTCAAGCCATAAGTGTGATTGTCCGCCAGGAACCAATAGATGGTCGAGGGTTTCCTCCGGGCTTTGCCTGGTTTCGTCGCCTAACAAATTCTAGCACCTCCGGCATATGACTGAAATAATGTTGAGTACTACACACACACACTCGACTCTTCCCTGGAATAGATCTTCATCTATGAAGAACTATTCACCAGATCTTTACTAACTTTTCTTGAGGTATCGATCCACACAGTCTTGGATCGATATCCCTTCACAGGATTGATGACTGAAGCCGGTACTAGCAAATACTAATCGTTGAGTATTCTCTTGAATCAACATTAATACATATGTGGGTAAATAAATTTGACAGAATTCAGCAGATTTTTATGTCAACCTGTTATTCGCTGGACATATTGTGCTGAGGGGTCAAAGCACCTTTTAGGTGCAGCCTCATGTTTGAAGGGCACCTACATGTTGGAAGGCCTCGAAGAACAACAGATCTATATTTTTGAGATAAGGACCTGAAAATTACTTCTCAAGAGGCATACATGTGGCAAATTGTCTTACATCAAACAATTTGTGCAGGATATTTATCATGTTGACTGGTTCCGCGATGTCTCATGGGGTTGAGAATTGGAACCTAACATTGTCATTTCTGACATTTTTTGCCAGACTTGAATGTCCGGCTGTTCATTTCAGGCTTTTGATAATGTGACATGATTTTGTGATGGAACTGGTTTGCAAATGTAAAATCATATTCTGAATGATCTGAATTTTTTTATTTCAGGAGGACGAGTGTAGGAAGGAAGGTGGAAAGTTTGCCCATCTCAATGATGAGCTTCACGTCCTTGTGGAAGTGTTTACCGAGGTGTCTGATGCCTACGCCAGACTTTCACATGCTCTTGTGGAATTAAAGAAGTTCCTATCTCCAGTAAGTTTGAGTGATAAAAATGTTTAATACATTCTTTCACAACAGGATTACTAAGATACATTACCATTTTGGATGTATTTAAATTTCACTTTGCGCATTGAAGGCCTTGAAAGTCCACTGTCCTTGAAAAAGGCTGTTCTCGCAAATATGACAAAAGAGCCTTGAAAGTCCTTCATTTCTTGTGCACTGCTACAAAATTGAAGATGTAGGTGTACAATTTCAGAGATCCAAGGAGTCTTAATTTGTTGAGGATACATTTTGTATTGTTTACCCCTCGTTGTCACCCTGTCTGTCCGTCTTTTCCCCGGACTCCCATATCTTGAACTACTGAAGGCATGGTATATGAAACTTCTGTCTTTTGTATGTTTCGTTGGTCAGGTTCTCGTGTCTGTCTGTCTGTCCACTTTTCTGTTCATCTGCATGGTTAATTCCAACATTATGTATTGTGATAAGTTTCTAAAATCTAGTGGTCAAATCATTTACATAATAATTTCCCTGTATTCAGAAATGTTTTCTTACCATTCTACTTCCAAAATATTCATGGAATGTTGCAAGCGTTCTACCTGATCTCATAAATCTACATCTCACATGCACCAAAACAATTTTTCTGATGGGGGACAGGGAGATAATGCACTGGAAAATGTACATGTAGTGCAAATTTATATCTGCAATTTAAATCTCCACAGCGGTTTCTGCTTGTGAATTACCATTTACCAAGGGAGTGAGTAGTAGGGTTTAACATGGTTTTCAACCTTGTTTCAGTCCTATCGCGACAGTGCCTGCATGTGCCAGAACACGAGTGCTCACAGTTCCTATTACCCTGGACACTGATCAGCCCAGCCAGTACAGCACCCGGTCACCCGTCCAAGTATTGACCGAGCTCAACATTGCTTAACTTGGGTGATCTGACGAGAACCATTACTCAGTTGGCTTTAATTTTGCTTCAGTTGTAATTTGTGAAATTTCCCTCATCTTGGGAACACTTGAAAATAGTAGTTTGGTATCCATTTGGGCCACTATCAACAGTGAACCTTATAGATCCTACGTTTATTCCTAGGAAGTAGGCTCTCATTTGAAAATTGTCCAGTAATGAGTGAGTCAGTCCATCTGAATCCTTTCTCCGGCAAAATAAGGAGAACCATTGTTATTAGAACCTTGATTTTTGGCATGAACGTGCATTAGGGGACTGTTCCCAGCTAGTTCTGAGCTGACATACTTTTGATGAAAATTTGACCTACTTGGGTGACCAATAAACCTCTAAATTGGCAAAAACCTGTCCTAATGCCTCCCAAGACCATGGAAATGCGCTTAATTAGGTCCATGTCAGTGTGACCTGATCTAATTGGGTCAAGGTTGATGTGACCTACTTTCTGACCTAATTAGGTGACCTAGAAACCTCGAAATAGGCAAAAACCTATCTCAATGCCTCCAATGACCATGGAAATGTTCAGTCTTGGTGGTCGATACTTGGTGTAAGAACGCATTGTTGAGGCTTTTGTTGAGACTTTTGTGCAGCTGAAAAGGGTCACGTCTAGACGCATTGTTGAGCTCAGACAGGCTATTGTAGGCTTTGTCTTGTGCGTTCTTACACCAAGTATAAACCGTCTTGGGTCAAGGTACACATATAAACCCCTATTTCGTAGGTCCCGTGACATTTGTCCCACTATTCTTGTAGTATACGGAGGCTTTATTTTTGGATGATACACTGAATAAAGCCAATGCTTACTTGAGATATCTTCTGAATATATGTATGGAACTTCAAGATGTATTAGGTCTGCATGAAATGAATCTATCCAAGTTGATAACGAAAGTAATTTGTATTACATGTACAACAGCAATAATATTACATCAACAATATGAGAACAATACAGCATTCTCTTTGGGATTTGCTACATGGACAAAAGCTCCAATGGGCAAAAGCCTCCTTCAACATTTATTTTCAGGCCAGAGCAATAAGATCACAACTTTACCAATAGTACTAGGGGGTATACTGGATTACGGTTGTCCATCTGTCCGTGTGTTTGTGCATCCATCTGCTCCGTTCGCCCGTCTGAAATTCGTTTCCGGGCAATAAGTTGAGCACCGTTCAGCAGATTCTTCTCAAATTTGCTATTTGGCATATACCATGCCATGCCATGAGGTGTCGCCTGGGATTGCATTTCGACCACTTTCGCCAATAGGTGGCTCCACCTGGTGGTAAAACCCTATATGCATTTCAGTGCAATAACTTGAGAACCTTTCATCAGATTCTTTTCAAATTTGGTATGTTTTTGCCATGCCACGAGATGTTGCTTGGGCTGGACTGTTTAAGGTGCTGAGGTGACCTGTCGTGATATGACTGAAACAAGGTTGAAAAAGACTTTAAACCTTACTACTCGCCCTGTTAATTTGACCATACAGAATTTGTGTTTTAGGTCACCATATTTTGTTTCAGTCATTGTTGAGAGAAAGTGGCCTCCATGAAAGTAAGCACACCATCAGGAGGTCATTGAAATTGGGGGAAAATTCGTTCAAAGCTTTTGTAGCTTCTCCATCATCCAATTTAGTATTGCATTGCATGGGCTACGCCCAGGCTTAAGATGTAACATGTACTTGAAACAGTTGAACACAATCAATTGCTTGTTTTTCAAAACTTATAACTTCTCCTTTTCTGCAAATAGGAGAACAATGATGACATTGGAGAACAGCAACGACAGGAGATGATGTACTTAAATGGAGGCTACGAAGAGAGGGGCGCACCCCCTACTGGCCCACCTCCCCGGGGACGAGGACGGGGTCGTGGAGGTCCACCACCCCCACGAGGTCGAGGCGGTCCAATCGGAGGTCTGCTGGCCACTCCTGGTGGAAGAGGAGGAATGGGGGGTCATGGAGGTCATGGAGATAGGTATGGAGATAAGCCCGACTTGTTGCATTGTTGGGAGTATAGAACATGAAGTTAACAACGGATAGCAGTATTAAGGAAAAGTGTGTGGTACTTTGATACCATAATGCTACAAAGTCTATCAACTGCAAGTATGAACTTGATGACAGGAAGAGAACTGTTTTCCAGACCTATCGTTTAACTGGATTTTTTTTTTCCATGTCTACTATATTGTGCATATTATGTAAAATAGTTTATCTGGACTGGATTTAAAATGGTGTTATTTAAGTGAAAGATAATTTCAGGACTTGGCTGTGTGACTACTAACTGCCCATGAATATATATATCGATGGTCTATCTGGTTCGTATTTGATGATTTGCTGGAAATATTCATGTTACAGAGGACATCCTCCACGAGGTGGGCACAGTGCACCACGGGGAGCACCCCCAAGTCGTTACCCACCCCCATCCGGTAGAGGAATGAGCCGAGGAGCATCCCGTGGGGCTATGAGACCACCACCTCCCGCTCCAGTTCCTGCACCCATGCCAGTAGAGACATATGATGATTATGTAAGTTTGTTTCCAGTTGTGTTGACTTGTCTGTTGCTGCAGTCATGAATACTGGGAAAGTTTAATCCTATACACTGAACATGGATGGCTATCCAGGGGTCACAAAACAAATTTCCAGTTGCCAGCCACTTGGCGAGCAAGGTTAAAAATTTACTCGCCACGTTAGCAACCTAAAGCTTTTTTGTCCTCCGCCACGAAGTGGTGGGAGGACTTGGAAATGCTAGCCGTCCTTCCGTCTGTCCGTCCGTCCCATATCTTGTGAACGCGATATCTTGAGAAGAATTCGACCAATCGACTTCAAACTTGAGAAGGTGCTTCACATCAGTTAGACGGCCATTGGTGTTGATTTTCACTGAGGTACGTAATCCAAGATGGCTGTCATCTACCATATTGTGAACGCGATATCTCCAGAACAATTCCACCAATCAACTTCAAACTTGAGAATGTGCTTCGCATCAGTTAGACGGCCATTGGTATTGATTTTCACTGAGATACATAATCCAAGATGGCTGTCATTGACGATATTGGATTCCATCCTTCTCGGATCTTGTGAACGTGATATCTCGAACAATTTGACCAATCGACTTCAAACTCGAGACGGTGCTTCACATCAGTTAGACAGCCATTGGTATTGATTTTCATTGAGGTAGTATGTAATCCAAGATGGCTGCCATTGACCATCTTGGATTTCACTCACCCATATTGTACCCATCTGTGTTGTGAATGCGATATCTTGATCTATTCCACCCATCGATTTATAAACCTCACCATCCACAAATCCATATACAACTACAGACTTACATTCCAGTGTTACGCTACCCATTACTGCTTCCCAAACCTCCTCAAATTGTCTCAACAATTCCAGATAAACGTCTCTTTCCATATGCTGTATGCTCTCAAACAGGCTACTCGGCGGAGGACCTGCTAGCTACTCGGCTTGTTCACTCGCCAATCCTGGCCGACTTTTTCATGTACTGGTAATAACAATATTATATTAGAGCTCAAATTGGACAAGAAATTTTCTGTAGCCTGACAAACCGCATGGGTATACAGATGACCAAGAAAAGTTTTCATCACTTTTTCATCATTGCATAGTATATGGTCGAGGAGAAGGTTCTCGAAAATCTCAAGCCGATAGTATTTAAGTGAATGGGAAGAATGGTTCGCGAATTATCAGACGAGTCGCAATTCAATATTACCTAAGAGTATTAAAATCCTAAAGACTACAGGGTCTGCGTGATAACGATGATCATGTGTAAATCATCTACTTCAAAAACTTCAGCAACCGCTTCAAGAATAATTTCCCGCAGTTAACGCCATTTCTGTTAGCTCTCCATGTACGTGGCAAATATTGCACCATCCCATTGTAGGATTAGCCTGTGCAGGAGACCACCGCTTGTTAAACAAATGAAGAAATTATGGCCGGGCTGGAGTTGACGGCGATCGTTGCTAATTAGAATCTATTAAGGGGAGACGCACGTTGACATATCGGGGCTGAACAATAAAAAAATTGAAAATGAGATTTTGTATTTTTTACGTCCATGATGTGCCCAAATTTCACATAAATAAATTTATTGACTGACAAAATCATTGAAAATAGTTTAATTAATGCCTAATTACTCGTGGTGTTAAACTGTCTGTCATTATTCTCCTAAACCCGCTGAAAACGTCGAGTTTTAGTCGACAACAACCATTTCCAAGTCCAGATCGTTGGCATTGTTGTTATTGTATATCGTTGGAAAGCGGAAGTTACAAGCTGTAACATGAATTTGGGTTAGATCGGCAGTCTCTGCCTCAATCCGGTTTATTCCCAAGAGAAACTGTAGTAGAACTCTTACGGAAACATCCATATATGGCAGAAGCTCGTTATCACACGCCTCAGGGTCTCTGAAACATCCTTTTATGGTGAAAGCTCATTACCATATCACTTGCGTGGATAGCGGAGCTTCCCGAGTGATGTCAGTTGTCGTCTTGCGCGATCATTGTACCGGTACTAATTATTAAAGTCTCTCGGTCTTGGTATAATAGGCTTTCAGCTCCTAGTAATGTATGTCTTAATATCACTGTTAACGGTATTACGGAGCACAGCACAGCTCCACTTTGATGGTGTACAGCCAAGCATTTGGCTAGCAAATGTTTATTGCTCATTTTCTCCAAAATCCGTTTTCCGGTCTATATCGTTCCTTAGGAAAAATCGTTTGCCACTATTTATTTATGGATCTTAGAGAAAAATTCAGGGAATACTCCTACGATATGAACACACATTAATGGATGGTTTTCAGTGGGAAATTATGTTTTGTGGCTGTTAACTGGGAACCTTTTGCAGCAATTTTTTTTCAGTGAAAAGTATTACCAAATTTGTAGTTGTAAATCAATGATTATCACAATAATACCACATTAAAATGTTCTAATAATGTGCCTACACACTCAGTAATGTAAAATATAAATGTTTGACCCGTGTTTTGACTTTTATTGCACCCTACGACTTTTCCTCGTAACGTTTATTTAAAATGTCGTAGGTGGCGCTGCTGGTGTGGTTCTAATCTAGTCAGGTGACCACCCTGAAAATTTTCGTACAATCATATTTTATCCACCTCTGCACCTGAACGAAATTTCATGGTCCAAGCTTTAGCAGAACCGGAGATCCAGCAAATGCACCCAAGTCAACCCTCGTCTCCCATTAAAGCTCTAAAAATTCACTTGCCAAATGGCGATTTACTCTATTTTTTACTCAACACATTGGCGAGTAACTGAAAAATTCATTCGCTGGGATTCATTTTTTAGTCACCATTGGCGAGTTGTCGACCGGGTTTCATGAGCACTGCTATCCATTCCAGAAAACTTGTGCCAAATGCTTTCAGTTGAAGGCCTAGATAAATGAACTTTTGTAATAGAAATGACTAAATAACACAAGATCAGAATAAAGTAGCTAGGGTGTCGTTCCAAGTCATTCAGTGCTATGTGATCTGTTGCATATTTTCCAGTAATCCAGCATTCCTTGGTTTGTCATATTTGCTATTGCTCCATATTTGTACCTGCAAAATTAGAAAATACTGTGCCAGTTAGGATTGCTTACATAAACTGTTGTAATGCACACATGCATCACAAATACATGATGTACAAAATGACTCCCATGTGCCAGCCGAGAGCTTGGATTTTGTTTGGTAAATAGAGTAATTATTGGGAGTGATGAAAGACTGAATGTTTATGTAAACACTGTCCATTGACTCCAAAGCAAGGCTACATTTATGCCGTGCAGTTGGCCATAAAAGAGTAGCTGAATGGCTTCTGGTCCCTGCAACTTAATTAGTCTGTGCAATAAATGTAATAAAACTGACCGGAGTCTAGATTCCCCAAATCACAGAGGGCCTCGCTTTCTATGGCTTAGCAGTAATTTCATGTCCCTACCAATTTATTCACACAATTATACTCCCGGCCCTTTGACATTTCTCTCGCTGCTGCTGTCTCTTTTTAAAGGGTCGATTCTTACCCCCGAGACATAACGGCAGACTTGAAGGCAATTTCTGTTAGGGAGGAGAAAAAAATGTGTGGATAAGTGTTTAGTTGATGAATGATTTATTTGATGGAATGACCTTGACCACTGCTAGAGTTAAACCTGCAGTAAATTATTCGGCCAATTCCCATTGCATCTTCATAGCAAGGCTGTGCTGTTCTAAAAGAACCCTCCCCATTGATACGTACATGGAAAATAAAATTGAAGACCACGTGCAAGGGAAACAGAGATTTAGATATGGTGGTGGTTTCATAAAACAGATATACCAAAATGATTTCGAATAACCCTTCTTGCTCACACTTGTACATCCCATTATGAAGGTTTATAAAGGGTAATGCAAACTCTAATTTGTCCAGGCCTGGAGAATAATTATTTGCATAATCTGTCCCAATGAATTATCAAAGATGGAGACAAGCAAACCCATTCATTGTGATGAAAAAAACAACTATTCTCTTGATCAAGGATAGATTAAGTTTCTATAGTGACTGTTATTTGACTTAAACATGTGTTTGTATTGTCTTCCCCCCATATAGGGAGGTGGTTACGATGAAGGTTACACAGAGCAGAGCTATGGGGACACAGGATATGAGCAATCCTATGGAACACAAAGGTCAGTTAATAGCAATTACATGTATACTGTCCTTGATAGTCTGCGATTTCTATTTCAAATTTATACACTCGCCAAAGAAATGATTTCCATCTGTTCTCGCATTCGTGTCCAGTGTATATATATTTGACAGTTTTTTATCTAGTTGAAATTTTTTGTGAGTACATTATGGGGATAGAAGTCGCATGCTAATATTGAGGTTAAGGTTACTGTGGTCCAAATATCTGGAAATTGTTGAAAATGGCGATTTTCTTGTGATTAGCTACATCAGGAAGATGTTGGAGTATCAAAAGTAGGTCAAGGTCAGTCCACCTAAATACGAGAAAATAGTTATCCCAAGTCAGGATAATGTAATGCTGATTCAGGGATGTGACAAATTTCATGTACCGTACTTGTATACAACCAAATCCCATCTCCATAACATCAGTGTTTCTTTTTGAGCCAAAGGCGAAACCTCTACTATCTTGCATAGCACACCACACCCTCTCCTTTCAGTTTATACAAACTTGTTGTCACATGATAACAAGCCATGGTCTGGCATGTGAAACACTTTGCCTGCTTGGTCAATATACACGGGATGTTGCTCTGCAGATTGGCTGCAATTTATAGTTTTCTTTTCCATGAACAATGATTCAGTCCTGGTATCGCGAGCATGCCAGTCCTGCACACAAACCTGTTCATTTTGAGAAGTGATCTCTCCTGTTATAGGTTGTGCATTGTCCTTTCGGATAACATCAGTTGATTTCAGGTAAAAATGTCTAGGTTCAATGACTTGCGTAGTTTCGGAAAGCTAATTATTATGCTCCAAATTAAAATGTGGTTGAATGTTGTGAGGGCACGCATATTGAAGCCAGTTTTAATTTTGGTTTAGATTAGTGTTAGATTTTTAGGATTAAGTCCTGTATAGGAGCATTCAACTACTAGTATGATGTCCACAAAAGTCAGTGTACTGGAGAATGTCTGGGTCTTCCTGTTTTCTGCAGGCATAAAATTCAAATCTTTTTTTATTCCCTGGGTGAGAAGTTGTAGATTCAGGTTGAGGAAGATTCTGATATGTATATATGCTGGTGCCGATGGATATAGCTCTTGGCCTGATCCGAGATGGCTTGTTCATTTTCTCCTCTGTACAAGCTTAACAATTGATGTCCACATTTGTATGGTGGAAATGCCCAAAAGGCAATGTCAGAACAGGTCAAGTGAGCGTCTCCAATATCTTCTCCCTGTTTGAACGTGTGGAGTGACAGATTGTAGTCGATAGCCTGCAGTCAAGGAGAAGGAGTGGCCTGCAGAGAGCCCTGTAATTTACCAGAAATGATTATGCACTAGAAATTGGATTTGCAAAGAAAGTCACCGCAGCTCTGACAGCTTGTACTAAGAGGTTACTAACTTGGGCCACCCATGGGGCTTCTGGGTGTTTTAGGCAACAGGACCCAAACATCATAATGGGAACGAATGATGGTTGATATTGATGTTAAATCAAACTCGCTTGTTCTGCAAAGCAAGTCTTGAACAGGTGTTGTACTGGGATTAGCAGTTGACTGGTTTGGAAAATATTGTCGATAATTGGAAATGTTGATATTCAGCCTCGGGCCATTGCTTAATATAAACCACTTTGATCACATTCATCTGGATTTACTTTGTTCTCAACAACTGATGAAAATACCTTCCTAGAAGGCTACATCCCCCAAGCTGCAGGCTAACTTCAGGCTGGTAATTTGTTTCTGTCGTCACATAGCAACCGTTTTTGCTCCAAGATGATCTGTTGGAGATCTCTGTTGCAACCTTGATCATAGACATTGATGGATAAAACTTATCACCTTTTCCAGACCTCCAAATATTGAAGATCCAGAGCTGTACGAAAACTTTATGGAAAGGCTAACAAATTAAACAAATATTGTTTAGCATTGCATGAAAATCGGTATTCAGGGAGATTCCACTATAACCAAGCAACATTATTGGAGCCCAATTCGTCTGAATTCATGGATTTTCTATATGGAGTTCTGAGCCCCCCTCATTTTATTTTTTGCCCAGCCAAATAGAGTGTGCAAAATTAGGGATATCTCGAGTCCTGCAAGTTTTAGTCCCATTCAGTGCAAGAAATTACCACTGGGTGTGTTCATTATGCAAATCTCCTCCACTCGTGTGGCGACCTGGAATATTGCTATGATAATGAACAGAATTAGACTGTAATAACCTTAGGCAAGCCTGTAGAACTGAGGTCTAGAATTTTAAGATGTAGTGGTAATGTAATATTTGTGTACTTGGCATGTACTTAGATATAATTGAGAAAACTGAGGGGAGTCTTTGACATGTAGTACACAGGGTGCCTAAAAAGTTAATGTGTATATGATCTGCTGTTTTCTGTTACAGTGACACCCAATATTTTGATTATGGACACGGGACCCAGAAAGACAGCTATGATGATGGTTATGGTAAGTCAATAGACTATAAGCAGTGGTCAGGCCAGCCTTGGAAAAATGTTTGTTGGGCATCAAGTAGGGATTTTACCGATATCTTTCAGTTTTTAAGGGGGAAATGAGATACAGCTGTGCTTTTGTATGAAAAAAACCGAACCAAATTTCTACAGGAATACCAACAAGATGTTTCCTGCTTTTTAGATGGGTATGTAGGGCAATGCATCAACAAATATTTTTTTTTTTAGGCTGGCCTGAACAACTGGTACATTAGCCTAGCAGAAGGCATGGATATAGATGCCTGTTTGACAAATGAAGACTGTTACTGTCAGACAAAGCTGTTGTGTAATTAACAAAGAGCGCATGTGTCAATCGTAAGGCCTAAAACGGGATCTTTTCTGTAAGGATACACCAATAGCTCGGCTGAGAAAACATTTTCCAGTTGACAAGGGCCGACGTTTCATCAGTTGAGGATAAATATGTTTTTGCTTTGGCGGTGGCTAATTTTCTCGTTAACAGCCACAGCAGAACATGATGTGTGTAATCTGCTAACCTGAAGGACTGCGTACCCTTTTACTTGAGTTTTCTCTCGGCACTCCCCAGATAACATCTTAGTCTGTTGTTCAACCTCTCCAGATCTTGAAGTAAAGTCATAGGACATGATGGCAGAACTTGATAGCACTCAGTGATTGTGGGATGCAAATAAACACATCTTGTTATTTCTGGGTAGACTAATTGCCTTGTCAATCCCATTATAAGTATAGTCTTGACAGAAGGTATTCTTGGGTTTAACCAGATGACTTTTGCCAAATCTGTTCATAACCTACTGGAACTATTTGCAACTAGATTTGTGTTCGTTGTGCAAGCTCTTATATCTGGTCATTGGCATATTGAGGCATAAGTGGTACCGGTGTTTCTGTAGCCATCCTACCATGTAAAAGTTACAATTCGGGGGGGGGAGTATATTTTCAGCACACCGATATTCAGCACATGAGCTCATTTAGATGATTTCATCTTCAATTTACTCAAATTTACAAGATTTTCAAGGCACAGAGATTTTCAGCACACCGATATTCAGCACATGAGCTCATTTAGACGATTTCGTCTTCAATTTACTCAAATTTACAAGATTTTCAAGGCACAGAACACAACCAATATGAAGTGAATGAAATAAATTTTATGTCCGTCTGAACTGTTGGTCAGATTCTCTACTGATCAAGTGTCATATTCATTGGCCAGCTGACTATAGCATGCGGGGTGTGTGGTCCCTGTTTGTCACCCTCGTCCCTACTGTATTAGCAGGGTATGTTGGTGTCCATGCACCAAGGATGGCCATAGACTGACCCAGGATCATAGTGCTGACAGTGACCAATGTCCTGCTCAGTCTCCAATACCTGGAACAAATAATTAAAAAAGAATAATCCGAAACAAAAATTTAAGATGCAACATTGGTAAACATGAGAGATCATGTTCTTTCCTGCAATGTGGACATTAATGATCTCTTTCGGTCTGGTGGTGTTACGATCTAAACTACCGTAGAACAATTATTATGGGATGTGGTGTTTCATCTTTGTTTTTGTTTAGCTATTTTACAAAATTATTTTCGACCGTTCTAAAGAATTGTCAAAAAATGACAAAGAAATAACTTATTATCTGAACCATTTTGTACCATTTTCAAGTTCCTTTTCTAATGAATTTCACTACCCTCTAATTATATGGTGGGCAGCTGGGTGGGGAAATTCCACTTCCTGTGATTGACTTAGCAGAGGATTTACCTTAGCCTTGCCCAGGTAGCTAGCTGACTGGCCTAGCCAGGTGTGGGTCGAGTTTCAGACCTCTTTAATAGTGATTTCTACTGAATATGACCCTCTCCAGCTTGTAACCTGTGTCTTTGCCTTCAAATGTGCTGGATAATGACTACCACATTCTAAGTGGAGTCCAGATCATGTTGATACATCCTCAAGGGAGTATTCCAGTTTGGAGAGCAATAAATCTTTTTGTGTAGAAGCTGTAAACCGCATTACTGGTGGACAGTTTCTGGTTTAAGAAGAACTCCTCGCCTAGTCTGGCTTTTCTGCCAGGTGCATGTTGTTTATGACCATGATGAAGCAAATACTGTTTTACATGTGCTGATAAGCTATGTATTATTTATGTGGTACAGTGGTCATTAACTGGGGTGTTGGTGTCCTCAATTGGAGCTGCAGCACAAGGAAAGCGTTATGGCTTGTTTGTGTATGGAAATGTTATCTCGGGCTAGTGGTTTACAGATTAGTCCTTGTTTCGTCTGCCAGGTAATGCGAGACATTCGAGGAAACCATCCAATCCAATTAATGGAAGTTCACTACAAAACCATATATCATTGGCCCAGTAAAAACAGTGTGGCAGTTAATTTTCCCTTTTTTCGCCAATACCATTGTGTATGTGGACTGGAGTACTTGGATTGAATGGATGTTTTATATTGGGAATGTTTGCCAGGGTGAGTGAATTTGGTTTTAACGTCGCGTTCAGCGTTATTTCGACCATATAGCCACTATATAACTACTATATGATTGGCTGAACATGTGCGACTATCAATGCACAGCCATCATGTAGAGAAATTAACCTTACACCCGTGGCAACAGACCTGGCACAAAACGCATGCTGCTCACCCACTTGGGGCTGGAATCTGTATGGTTGCTGAATGCGACGTAAAACCTTAATTCTCTCTCTCCATCTCTCTCTGGAATCTGTATGGTGATAACTACATAAGATGCACACTTTTTATACTGCACACGAGATCTTCAATAATATAACAATCTGAGCTTCATGTAATGCGATTTATTGCACGAGTTTTTGTATTTCAAAAATCGATAGCTAAATCACCACGATCAATATGACTTTCCTTTCTACATGAAGTGTAAAGAAGACCCTATGTGGCTTTATGAGAATACTCAGGACAGCATTGGTGCATGGTCTCGAGTTATCTGAAGCTATGTCCCATTTGAAAGGAAACATAAGGAAGTCATGGTCCTTGTCGCAACAAATTCTATTGGACTTGGAAGTAATCAATAGTTTGACATTGAAATATTATCGCAGTTCACTTGTAAAGGCCTCGACAAGAGGGTCGAAAAATTGCGTTGCTTGAAAAGCGCTTGAGGTTGTTTTAATATATAACACAAGATTTTTAGGATTTGTTATGAGAATGCATACTGGGAAGGTATCGGAAACATTGAGCGCAGTATTTAAATATCATTTACATATGAAACAACCGAATTGATGCTGAAGATATAACCCCTTTCCCCCAAATTTTAGTTCTCCAATGTGGAGAGAATGATCATTCCAAATGTGAAGTTTTGATGGTCGAGAATATGCAAACTTGTAATAACTTTTTGTTATAATAAAGGAAACTGGGCCCTCTATGACCTTGGAACTGCTCATAACTTAAACCAAGTCGTCGCCAGTTGAAACTTAGATTCTTTTCGGCCGACTACATCTTTATTTTGAGTTTGTTAGTCGGATGACTCGATTGCCTCTCTCCAATTTTTCAGGTGACTCGCAGTGGAGTTCGACACCGGCTCCGATGAAGGCGCCAGCTCCACGAGGGAGAGGACAGTATCGCTCGCATCCATACGGCGGTGGACGGGGGACATACTAAATCATGTGGGATCAGTGTCCGCCATCTACCATCGCTCCTTATTGTATCAATGATGTCACTGTGTCGTGTTATGGTCGCCAGCCTCGAAAGAACTGAGGTATCTTATCCCATTCAGTTGTTACGCAAGGTCTCTGTCTAAAAATCTGACAAACCAAACTTAGGCTTGAGGAGCGAGGTCATTTTATAATATGACCACTGAATATCAGAAGAATGGACTGCACAATTAAAACATTGAACAATTCCAAATATTTTGACAAGAACAATTTGACACCGTGTCCACCCACTCTAGAAGTGTTGCAAAGACGTTTGAAGATATAAAACGGATACCTGTTGATGTGTAAACTACAATATAAACTACATAAACAGACAGGTAAATGTTTGGGGTACATTTATATATATAAACTGGTACATCAGGCTTGATTTATTGTTTAAAATGTTAGAGGTTGTAAAAATGGACTTCTGTAGACAATATATACCAGTGAGATGTAAAACTTTCGCTTGTTCTCCTTGCATTGTGGGGATTTTAAAAACTATTGGTTAGTTTTTCTATCATTTACTCATTCTAACAAATCATTCTCATGCCATTTTAGGCTAAACTTTGTCATTGCATCAGTAAATGTATTCACCAAGGTAATGTGTGGTTTTAATCATTTTAAATAATATCAAGCCAATGTTCTCGTCCACTTTCACGCACCTGCATATACTGTAACTCTAATTCGTAAAATACTGACAATTCTTTAAAATAAATATAATTTCTGTAGCTTTGGGACGATCTGAGTTAATCTTTATGCTTCAGATGATTGTGTAGTGATGATGAATGGAAATACTTGTAATGTTAGATTAATTGGTGCACCATTTTAATTTGAACATAAACTGTCTTGTTCTGTTTGCTGTAATATTAATTTATCTTCAAACTTTGAAATAATGTTTATTGCAGGCTTGTGAAGTCTTTGAAGTATTTTCGAAAATAGTGCAAAATGTTATTCATTTCATTCATACCAAATAAAACACATTGGCTAAACCTATATATTTGGCATTTACTGTTTTATTATTAATTGCTTGTCATTTTTGTGTGGTGAATAATTGGAATCTGACCAAAAAATGGAACTTGTTAATTTGAGGCAACTCTGAAATGGAGATCCCTGTAGCTTTGCTGTTCATGTTCTTTTGAAAGAAAAAATTTAAATCTTTGACGAAATTCGAACCTTGCATTCAGATGTCTGAACTAAACTTTAAAGGGCATTGACAAAAAAAAAAGTATTATATGCAATATGCCCTGATGGTCACAAAAAACGTCCAGTTTACAAGACCACAAAAATGTGCTGGTGGTTCTCTGCTTGGAGATTTTCAAAGCAGGAAAAACCTCAAATACTTGGTATGTGAAGTTATAAATTGCAGGAGAGTTAGTACAGAAGTTACTATAAACGAGAAAATTAAAATGTGCCAAAACTGCCAGTTTTAAACTCCTGTGTTTAAAAGCGTGCCATGACAAAGAGGAATGGCTAAATGAAGCGATTATAACAAGATAATCTACCCAAACCCAGGAGCATCGTAACCCCAGGTAATGTGAGTTTTTTCAAGTTTTTTTTTCAGTACACTGAAAAAATAGTAATATACATGTAAATGAACAATAAATTCAATGTGGTTGTTATGGAAATTTAATTAAAAAGTAAATTCACTAAATCAAAGGAATGTAAAAGAATAAACATAATGCTTTAGTAACATTGTTCATGAATCTCACCTCCATGTTCATCGGTCGACTCTGATTAAAGGTCCTACCAAATGGTCCCCACAAGCCATACTTTTTTATGCTAAATTGCTGGAAGAATGGTTTGTTTTTGGGAATGGTCAGTCTGAATTGAACAAACACTTCAATATTATGCCTGTTTGCTAATGGCAATGTAATGCCAACATCACAATATTGAAGGTTGCAGCTACAATGTTTTCACCACATCAGGATCTTATATTGTTAAAATTTCCACTTTGAGGTTATTTTTTCGTAGATTGTGGGTATTTGGTAGGACCTCAAAAGAAAATTTCTTATTCATTTGACAAAAATGTTTATACAAATGTACTTAAATGTGTTGAGGATGTTGCATTTTGTCCTTGGTTGGTTATTTTAGGTTCAATTGGTTGCATTTTTAGGATGCTTTGTCTAGCACGGCTGGAAAAAAATAGAATTCTGAAATTTTAGTAGCCAGTTTCTATTAGTGAGGTATGTGAAAAATGTTTTTCCCAGAAAAGGTAATCCTTCCATAACTTCAAGTTCACACTGCAACAGGCACATGTGAGGTCCACGGGTTTAGAAAGGAATGGGGCTCAACACATAGGGGTCCTGGGTGTGAAAAATAATGGGAACTGAACATCGTTGTGGTTGTTTCAAGATTGTTGAAAGCGACCTTATCACTCCCTCACATTTGGGCTTTGATAAATCATCTAGTGGGCCACAGGAGTTGAACAAGGGTATATAGCGTTGGACAAAACGGTTCTCGTCAGATCACTGAAGTTAAGCAACGTTAAGCTTGGTCAATACTTGGACGAGTGACCGGGTGCTGTACTAGCTGGGCTAATCAGTGTCCAGGGTAATAGGAACTGTTAGCACTCTCATGTTCTGGCACATGTAGGCACCGTTTTGATGTGACTGAAACAAGGTTAAAAACGACATTAAATCCTACTACTTACACCACTCGGGGGGAAATGTATACTATAATTTTAGCGAGTAACCAGTGGCTTGCAAGTGTTCCCTCGGAGGATTTGCATCGGATGTGGTTATGGCCAGGTTTAGATTTACTGTTGAAGAGAATTGATCAAATTTTCTTGTGGATAAGTCCACTACATAAGAGGAACATTGTGCCCACGACTCGATTTTACTAAGCTGGCCAGATTGACCCCACTGACTGAAACCAATATGGGTGAAGAATTGACTTCTTTCGAAATGACCCTAACCTTGAAAATCTGTGACCTTCACCTATTTGCCATGGTCTCCAGTTCAAGTTCAATGAAACTAGGGTGCAGTGTCACATAATATGAATAATGATATACTGTGATTGAAAATTTACCAGGTCTGTTGTCTCGTCTTGTCCATAAGCATAGCCTTGCTGAAGACTAAATCTGGATCAAACGTTTAGGGTTACAATTCCATAATGAAAAGGTTGGCCTTGCCCCAGTTTTCATGTTCATGGTTTAATAGTTGAGGATAGGCCTTGTCCCCCATAACAAGGGAAGTATATCTGTACATCATTATTATTCTCCAAAGTCCTCTTGCTGCCAAAGACACTTTCCAGAGGCAGGTGTAGGGAAGCATGAGAAGCTAACTCTGTTCAGCTGTGTTCTCATTTCTGACCAGTTATTTTGAGCTACAAGATTTGTTGAAGACTCTCGACATAAGCCAAAAAAAAAAAAATGACTCACAGGTGTAATCTTGGTGAACAGAGGTAATCACCCACTCCTTGGGCACGGTTCATGCAAAAAAAAAATGCTGTGGTGGGTTTTCAACCATGGACAAAATGTTATTGTTGATGGACCTTTTTTACTCCCTTTCATTTACACCAAGGAAGATAGTTACTCTCAACAACAAAAATGGTATTTTGGGGGAGAGGGGGGGGGGTTGTGCACAGTGAATTCCCTGTTCTGACAGATCGTTACTTAACAACTGCCACATTGTATTATCCCAATTCCAGGAATGTCAAAGATCTGTCCAAGACTAGAAAACTGTTCCAAGCTGAATTTGTTTTAGTTTGGTGTATTTTTAGACCTTTCTAATTATTCCCTTGTCTATTCTGATGGTGGATTCCTCTTGTGTGTAATTTTGAAGTTGATGAGTAAGTACAAGTGTTCTTTACTACTACTCATATGTGTTCTTTTGTCTTTTTCACAGGAACATCCATTCCAATCTAGTCCACGCCATTCCAGCAACAACTCTGGACAACCAAAGACTTTCATATATTTTAATAAATTTTTATCAAACCACAAATTTTTGTCCGTTTTCTACTTGCCAACTTTGGAAAAGGCGTCCCTTTCAAGGTATTGCGAGCGTGAGATGTACCAACTCAATGGCCATCATAGAAAGATTTATGCACATAGTTCCCCTTCATTGAAAACATGGTATACTCCGGGGAAACAATGATGTTACCATAGTGGGGACTGCCTTTCCATTGTAAGGAAGCAGATGTTCGGAGGTTGTCTGCTCTGGTACCGCTATGGTACCATTACAGTGAAGAGTATTTGTACATATACCATGCCGATGTCTAAACCAGGTTTTCACTGGTGAGGGAATTGGGTTGTAGACAACGCACTGACTGCATGATCAGATGAGTTATGGGCATTTCATATTCAGTGTGACCCATTGTGATGGTTCAATGGTTATGTAGTCCATATTGAAGGCTCTACCTTTTCCAGGCAAGGCTTTGGTGTAAGACCTCCATTGAAAAGGTAATATCCTGGACAAAAGACTGACAATACAACTTGCAGCAGATCCTTTGTCAATTATATTTCGTGAGTCTTGCACCAAATCGTTGCCCCTTTTCAGCTTCTCTGAATAGGAATAGGAGTAGTACCAATTTAACTGGCAAGAACTTTTACTCAGGGCTATTCCAGAACAAGGTACATGGGGTGAGGCGAAGACTACTTTTTCTGATCCCAACCACCCATACACCATTTAGTTATCTAACGTTAAATGACTGTATGGGTCAAATGACATTCATACGTTACCCGTAAGGATCAGAACATTGTATTGTCAGAAGAGGAATGGGCAATTTGCAGTATAATTTGTAATTCAACTTGATCCCTGGAAAATGCTGTCTGGCCTTGATTGCAGCAGGCAGTGCACCAACACCTGGCTGGCCGCACGAGCTCTGGTTCATCAATCTGGGCGTTCGCTATGTGATTGACCCAGAATGTGTTTTCAATCGATGAGAACTGGTATATTTTCGACCTGAAGTTAAATCATCATAAATGTAAGCCTATTGGTCCTCCCTTGGAATTGTTGGGATATTTGATCCATTATTATTTACACCAGATACCAATAGTTAGAAAACCCGCTCCATGTTCTGAACATGGGGGAGAGATGAAAACGAAACGAAGATCGCGAGGTGGGCCACGTGCTCTGCACCGGTCGTCTGGCATTATCGAAGGATTAATGTGGAAAGGAGCCATTGTGTTAATATTCTTCTTGGATCTTGCTGGAAGCCAGGCTTTTTAGCAAGCAGTTTTCACCATTCAACTCCTCGATCATTTCTTTGCTCTTGGAGATATTCTGAATAATAATAAATAACTACATAATGACATGTCCACGGAGATGAGGGAGTGAGTAAATACGATTTAACGTCGTTTTCAACATTATTTTAGTCCTATCGTGATAAACCAGCTAAGCACCATTCGGGCAAGTTGCACTCATGCCATGGAACCAGACATCCTCCATCCACCCTGAAAACACAGGACAGCTGCACACAAGACAGACAGGTCGCTTACATGGTGCAATAAAGACCAGTGATATTCAGTGCTGGACATCACATTATCAAGTTCCGGTTTCTCACCAAAATGCTTCGAAGGAACCTGTGCCCACCGGACACCCACCAACCACCCGCTACAGAGATGAATGCATACCAAGTGATCATTATGGTGCTGGTGCCGAGTTAGTTCCGATTTATTTATCCGTCAAACATTAAGTTCACTACTATTCACACATTCAAGATGACTGTTTTTACTCGAATTGGTGTGGAGATGTTAAGAGTTGCTTTTTCACTTGATGAGCTTTTGAAAAAGGCAGCACCTTCAAGATAATTTTTGTGTGAGCGTTGAAAAATGTACCAACTCTCCTCATATTAAGATGTACGCACACTGCGGGACACCTTGGCATAGTACCATATCGGAGACCACCTATTTATGGTAAGGGTAGAAGAGGGGACTGAAGGTTATGTGCTCTGGTACATTATCTTCAATTCAAACCTTTCGCATCTCAACCGCACAGCGGTTTGATCTGATCGGCTTGCTTGGCGCATCCACTGATTTGGTTGATTTAGAGGAAACCTAGTGATCTATTTATATTCTGAACTACTTTGGGTAACTAACCAAGCCAGTGTATCAATCCTAATCGATACACAGGTTCGCGAGGATGCCTTTTCCAGTGTTTCTGAATAGTTTCACAGGCAATAACTACTTTTACTCCTTCTAAACAGTCTGCACCTTAGTTATTCTTCGTGATCGGCAAAGGGATCCAAAACTGAAGTTAGTCTTCAAGACCTGGTAAAAACAGACCTACCAGGCACACGTCTGTGAGCAAGAGCTGCCTGTGGCTGCAAACCCCTGGAGTTGGCAATAATTTGATTATAATGATGATTGGCAAAGATGTCTTGATTATCTGGTGAAAAGTTGCAACAGTTGGAAGAGAATGTGAACAGGTTTCATCCATTTATGTGGCTACCAGTTCTTTGGGTATTGTATAACAGTGAACTATGACGTAATGGTTCTTCCATAAATCATAAACCTTTGGGAACTGGCGCTTCATTGCAGGAGCTCATTCTTTGAAGCAGGCGGCACTGTTGTCAACTAAGATGTATATGAACTACATTGAATGTATAAATAATGCTGGGTGAGCTATTATAATCAGGTGGTTCTGTCATACAATGTACCCACTAAGATCCCCCTTTGGCTTGGAACAGGTTTAAACTTACAATGCCATTTACCAGTTCTTGATTAGTTGACCGCCACTCTAGAGAAAAAAGGAATATCGAATGGGACTAATCCTAACCCTACTGGTCATTGGAGCGAATTGCATCGATACGGTAGCCCGGAGGATCGGAACATTGTATCGTCGAAAGAGTAATTGTGTTAAACTACAAAATAACCAATTTGTTGGAATCTAGGGTTTTCAGCAAGCATGCAGTTTTCACCATTCAACTCTTCGATCATCTTGCACTTGAAGATGTTCTGAATAAAAATAAAAGAACAAATTATCCACGGAGTGATACGGAGATGACCCAGCGGTCATTGTGGTGCTGTTGCCGAAGTACCGATAAACGTTTGAGGTCTACAATTTATTTATCCACAAGTTCACTACTAATCACACGTTCCAGATAACTTTGTTGTACTCGAATTGGTGATTGGAAATCATTACCAGACGATCAGGCCGGGCAGGCACGATCAAATGTTCTTAACGAATTTCGCAGAGAAGACGTCCTTTGCTTTGTTTTACCTACTTTCTTGATGTACAGTAACCGCTGGTACTGGTATTCGATCAAATGTAGTCCCGCTTACATAGGCTCCTTTGTGTTGGTGAAGCCAAACATTAATTTCTTCGATTCTCTACAGTTTTTCGTGTACTCTTAACCTTTTCAATGTTGATGACGTGCAGTGCGTCACTGCTTTCTCTCCTCGTTGTGTTCATGACGTGCAGTGTACGTCCAAGTTCGCAGTCGTTCTGTGACAGTGACGTTACGTCGGCGGGCGAAATTCTATGCATTGAGAGACACGCTGGTCAAACAGAAGGTAATTCCGTCGTTACCGGCGCATCCACAAATGGCATTTCGTATTATTTTGACATCAAAGCATGGACGACACGTTTACGTGTACAGTATTCTTGCAAAGGCCGCGACATGGCAGGAGAACCCAGGTTAAACAGTGAAAGGGTTAAAACGCTAATGTTACATTTAACATCCAGAGTGTTGGGAGGAGGGAAAGCATTTAGAAAGTGTTGTATTCATCACTTTTAAGTGTTTGATACAACCGCTTAAAATGTTGCGTTTAACACTTATGTTATAAATACAACACTTCAACGCTAGCTGTTAAATCTAACATTAGCGTTTTAATTCGTATACATTTCAGCACGAATTGATAGACATGTATATGATTCCTTGATCCGAAATGATATTGCGGTGTCAGGACGGATCTACTGACATTGAAAACCTTAGATTAGTTTACATTAGATTATGTTGGTTCTAGGTAGATATATTTTTAATGTAAACAAAACCAGTGGAAAGTCCAATTTCGAACGCCCGTCGACGCTATTATGTCCCTTTTGTCCGTACGTTTACAATATCAAAGTAATATTTCTTCGTACGAAATGGCATTTTGTGCATAATTTGAAACAAAAAACATTTTGGCTCCACAAACTTTAACGTAACATTTGCCTATCTAAAGATAACTACTGCTTTCATCGCTTGTGCCTGATCTAAAGCTGTTTAGCCTTGGATGGATGATACTAGGAATTCGTGAAGTCTGGCTTTAACCCAGTTGTCGAAGAAAATATATAGCACAAATTATACTGGTACCAATGCTCTCACCATCCGGAACAGCTGGCCCCAGATGATGGGTATACTTGGATGGGCGGTGTGCGAAACCTTCCCGGAGCACGCCAGTTTAATGAGCTTCGCCTATCTCTATACTTCCCAAAGACATTCATGGGTATAGTTCTATGATAGCTCGGGAAATATGTTCAGCTGCAAAATTTCAATCCACAAGTTCTCGCTTGGTCAAGTTCACCAAATTTGTCTTCGTAAAGAGGCGACTAACTGGGGCATCCGTGTGGTTCTCCGGTGTGAAAAGGAATAGGAACTCGCACGTTGTGTCCCGGGTGTAAGAAGGAATGGGGCCCATTGTGATATGACGAAGATCATTGAAGCGATGTTAAATCATAATCTTGATCACTCCATATTGCTTGCCGTAAATGAGTATGTCTGGGGGTGATGGGAATTTGGGACCATAAATTCGACTTCAGCAGAGAGAGAGAAGTGTAACGTCGCGTTCAGCAATATTTCAGCTATACAGTGACAATCAAACAAAACTCCCAAGCATTTCAACAACCAAACAAAACTCCAAGCATTTCAACAGAAACAACTCGACAACCCAGCAATCTAGACGAACCAACACAACACATCAAAAAACATGTACACACCTTAAAACTTGCGCAACAAACCGATTCTATCATACCAACTGATAGAAAGAGAAAACGAGTAAAATAACGTGAGATAAACCGGATGAAATTAATCATCAAGCGATCCTTCGCTGGTGTTTGATCAACGCCCGAGTCTGTCAGAAGGTGATGATGAAAAGGGAATTAGCCCCAACATGAAATCTCAATTGCTGGTGATTTGTAGTGCGAGGAATTGCCGAACGGAATACTTGGTCGGATAATTTTTCATACAGGAAGGACGTGCGTTTACCTCTTGAGCATTGGCATGCAGGGTGTACCCTTATGGGAACCAATGTTTCAGCGACTGCTTAATTAAACGTATAACGATGTGGCAGAGAGCCGCAGTGAGGTGAACGTGTAACTCGACAGTGGATCAATACGGAGCTCTCCTCTTGGTCTGATCATGGCCTATCCATGCTCAACTGAGCATCACAAATCAAGTTAACGAGAAATACCGTATAATTACTGCCATCTTCGGCTTGTCTAGACTAATTAACTTTGGTCTATAAAAAAATTTATACATGAAAATTCATATCTAACCAACCACCAGGGATATTAATGCGTGCTAAAGTATAATACCTGAAGGATAAGAACTAGTTAGAAAAATACCATCGATGTCTCTACGAAATATAAGACAGAAACCCTGTCAATGCTATAAGTCGGCTAAGTTGAGGTGTCTAAAACGGCTCCGCTTCAAAAAATATCCCACAACTCCAGTTATTGAATGTAGTGAAAAGTGAGACCCCGTGTTTGTTTACAAACCCATCGCCTACAGCTCGAGATCATGCTCAACTATGAGGCGCCGTTTGTGACAATATTGTCAACGACAAATATATAGAGTTAAAACCAAAATATAAAGTCGCCGTTTGTGACAATATTGTCAACGACAAATATATAGAGTTAAAACCAAAATATAAAGTCGCCGTTTGTGACAATATTGTCAACGACAAATATATAGAGGTGAAACCAAAATATAAAGTCGCCGTTTGTGACAATATTGTCAAACACAAATATATAGTTAAAACCTTTGTAAATATATATAAAACGATATAAATAGGGCCTATATATAAAGTTATTTTTTTTTAAATTTTTATAAATATTTTTTGAACATAAATAACGATAGGAAGTTAAGACGTTAAATTTAACGTAAATATAAAGTACACGAACTTGTAAAGTGTACATGTAAACCGGATATGCCCAAAGGAAGCTGCGCAATCGATGTGCGTGCCAGTAATACTGGTTAATCAAAACTGCAACTGGGTTCTGAAGCGAAACTATGACAGCGGTGAAAGCCACTCGCATGTCACAGATGTGTCGAATCAAACAATAAGATCACGTACCTGAACATATATCAGTTCACTGCCATAGTGATTTAGTAAAGGCCTATTCCAATTTTCAACAATTACTGTTATCATTTACAATCGTACTTCAGAGTTATCACATCAATTAGATATAAATACATCTACTTATAAATCACCATAAGGTATCCTAGCCTGCAGCCAATATCACGGCCTGCCCCTTTGATGTTCAATCTGCGATTCCGTCGGCCAAGTCGCTGGTTGCTATTTGCCGCATAGAAACATCAACAGAAGTTGAAATAAAACATGAAAATAACGATATATTAATTATGCGCAACACAAATATTAGGCAATTTGAAATCATACTGAATATGAGCATATTTCATTGACTAGAATATGACCATTCATAGCCTAGTTACAGGATTTGGAATTATATTGTCGTTTTGTATCATTTATCGTTTTTCGATAATTTCCGCATTTCCAAACAAGACAAAAATTAGCAGGGAATTTGGTATAAGTACAGCGAATGTGGAAACTAATGGCTCATGAGGAACCGGTTGCACAATGCTTGTATCCTCAAACGTATCGTTCTCAAATTATGAAAGAACAATGGCACCTACTGTGGGAACCACCAGTGTGGATTGTACTGTTGCGTTCACCGTTCCTCGTTTTCATTAACGAGATCATTTATTATAGCATGATACGCTTACTTGATCTCAAACTTTTTAGGTTTCAAGTTAGTATAACGTAATTTGAATAAAATGAACTGTTGATATTCGTAAACGGTAATTACTGGGTTCAATCCCTGGCCGGGTCATACCAAAGACTTGAAAAATGGAACTTGTTGCTTCCTCGCTCACGCTCAGTATTGAGAGGATAGAACAAGGACTGGTTCACTCGGTGTCAGTATAACGTGACTGAGTGGGGTGTGATGTCTGCCTACGGCATGATATTTCGGTGGGACAGCAGTATAAAATGTCAACATTAGATCTGCTCTGTTACAAGTAGGTATACCCCCGCCCCTTCCACTCCCCTCCCTTCCCTTCCCCGTCGTGATATAGCTGGAAAAATTTTGAAAGCGACGTTAAACCCTATTCACTCACTCGTCACCGTATATCAAGAATCCATCGGGCCAGAAGTGCTCTTCAATACACACGTATTGAAGATCAATTAGCGATTAGCACGCAGGGGTAAAACGGCTTCGACTGATTCCTCAGGTACTAGTAACAGCTTCAAGGCAGCGCAAAAATGAAAAAAGGCCAATGTAGTGTTCCTCATGAGCCATTAGTTTCCCATTCGCTGTACTTATACCAAATTCCCTGCTAATTTTTGTCTTGTTTGGAAATGCGGAAATTATCGAAAAACGATAAAATATACAAAACGACACTATAATTCCAAATCCTATAACTAGGCTATGAATGGTCATATTCTAGTCAATGAAATATGCTCATATTCAGTAATATTTGTGTTGCGCATAATTAATATATCGTTATTTTCATGTTTTATTTCAACTTCTGTTGATGTTTCTATGCGGCAAATAGCAACCAGCGACTTGGCCGACGGAATCGCAGATTGAACATCAAAGGGGCAGGCCGTGATATTGGCTGCAGGCTAGGATACCTTATGGTGATTTATAAGTAGATGTATTTATATCTAATTGATGTGATAACTCTGAAGTACGATTGTAAATGATAACAGTAATTGTTGAAAATTGGAATAGGCCTTTACTAAATCACTATGGCAGTGAACTGATATATGTTCAGGTACGTGATCTTATTGTTTGATTCGACACATCTGTGACATGCGAGTGGCTTTCACCGCTGTCATAGTTTCGCTTCAGAACCCAGTTGCAGTTTTGATTAACCAGTATTACTGGCGCGCACATCGATTGCGCAGCTTCCTTTGGGCATATCCGGTTTACATGTACACTTTACAAGTTCGTGTACTTTATATTTACGTTAAATTTAACGTCTTAACTTCCTATCGTTATTTATGTTCAAAAAATATTTATAAAAATTTTAAAAAAACTAACTTTATATATAGGCCCTATTTATATCGTTTTATATATATTTACAAAGGTTTTAACTATATATTTGTGTTTGACAATATTGTCACAAACGGCGACTTTATATTTTGGTTTTAACTCTATATATTTGTCGTTGACAATATTGTCACAAACGGCGCCTCATACTCAACAGTAACGTACATTCAAGGAAAAGATTGTTGTCCGGAAAAGATACGATTTGGACACCAGAACGAAATATCACAGTGATATTGAGTTTATGAACTGAATAATGTGATGTCACCATTGCAGCGGTATCCAGAGGAAAAACACCACAAAGACCGAGCGAAGAAAAAGATCACTATTTTATTGAACTCGACAGGACAACAATATTATACAAATTAAATCACAAAATGACTTCAAGCTGCAGTTCTGTCTCGGTTAGTCAAAACTCGCTGACGTGAAATTCCATCTTAACAATGACAGAAATAATACCAATCAGAAAGTCAAATAAACCATGCAACAAACGTAAGTCCCCCAAAAAAGCGTTGTTAATGTCCTATTTGCCCGATCGCGATGAAATTTTGCACACGCTATCCCAGTAATCAGACCGACACGGTGTATCAAGTATTATCCTGAAGGTGCAGTTGTACTCTAATGATCATGCGCAAACTGGAACTCGGTCGGATTTTGAAAATTACACAAACAGATTCAACCAGATTTTTCAATGGCAAATGTTCATTTCTTCACACATTCAACATGTTCACTGAGTTTCTCGACGACCAGTAATCGTTAAAATCGCATGTAACCACCACGACACTGTCACATTCCGACAACAATTTGTACTTGTCAGGAACCAAAATAGGTGGAGACTATATGTGTCAGGAACCAAAATAGGTGGAGACTATATGTGTCCGGAACCAAAATTCAGTCTCGGTCATAGGTTACTGTTATTAAAAATCCGGAAATCATCGAACCGTTCCTGTCCAGTCTGCCACTGTGGCATTAAAAAAACGAAATATCTCTTGCTTGTAATTACACACCTGAGCACGTAGACCAAAAGTAAACAGTATAGAGAAACATTACTCAAGTAAGGCATCATGTTCAGATATAGGTGGTGTGTGGTAAACATTAATTTCAAAGGGTTTGTTTCTGCCGAAAAGTTGGGGTTTTCAGATGATAGAAAATGTCAAAAGGCAGACCCGTGAAAAGTTCATATTCCTGAACTAAAACGCCAATCAATGTCCAAAAGGCAGAACCGAATGCATGGTTGGCTTATTATGGGATCTCGTAGAATATCGGCAAGCATTTTACACGAATTTTTTATAGCATCAACTCTAGATGGTATTTCCCTGATACACCATGTTGGTTTACCCGGATTGATATCAAATGTAACTGGTGATGGGTCAGAACCATATAACTGACCCTGACTTATTCCTAGTATTGAATATACTAGTATTGACAAAATCTGGTACTGATCTTCTGAACGATTACACCTAGGCTATCTAAATTATACTATTCATGTAACTTAGGATCGCCTAGAACCTATTCAGATTGACCGACCTTGAGCTATTTTAACAAGGTATTATTCTAGTTAATGCAATATGTTTTGAAAGGGTTATAGCTAGTCTTTCAAATTCGTAATACTGGTGATGGACTAGAAGTATATACAATTTGGCCTACCATGACATTTGTTTTCTAGATCAAATATCATTTTTACGATATTGTATCAAGCATAATAGCTAATCTCGTGGATTGAATGACTTTGGATTTCTGCTGTCAATGTTGCGCGATGGCGTATATTGAAGCCCATAACGCTTTTTGTGTCATTAGATAAATCACTAAGTCATGTACCAAAATTGAGTTCAAGGTCACGGTTACCCGAACATCAGGAAATCATTAAAAATCGCAAATTTATTGTCAGAAGATTCATTATAGTTGGAGACAATGTGTCATGTAGCCAAGGTCAAAGGTCGTCACTGTAACCCCAAAATAAGACAATTAAAAATCGTAATTGTTTGAGTGAGTGAATGAGTGGGAGACCATAAGTCAAGTACCAAATTAAACTCCAGTTCAAAAGGTCAAGGTCACAGTGACCCCAAAGTATAGAAATCAAAAACAAAATCGCAATTTGTTGTGTCAGTACATACAAGATAGAGAGATGATGCTCACGTACCTAAATGCAGGTCAAGATCACTGTGACCCCATCACTGTGAAATCATTAAAACTCGCATATTTTTGTGTCAGTAACTATTATTTGGAGAAAATATGTCGTATACCAATATTGCGGTCAAGGTCGCTGTAACCCCAACATCAGGAGATCACTATAAATCGAGATTTTTTGTTGGTGTATACATTGGTGGAGGGTGGGGAGGGAGTAGACTGGATCCAGCCCCTGTTTCATAATGTATTTTAAACGGGAAACAAGAGGAAGTAACTCTGCCTATTAAGAAATGCTTGAAACATTTTAAAAATATTTTTTCATTTTTTTTTTCTTCTTTTTTCATTTTATTTATTTACTTATCAAACGTATATATAAATAGTACATATGAAATAGAGACTCCTCCAGTCTAGGGAGGGAGACGATGAGTCACTTACCAAACTGAGGTCAACTTATTGTGACTCCAAAATCAGATCATTAAAAAAAGCATTACTATGACCCCAACATCAGGAAATCTCCACAGAAAAGAACAAAATGGTAGGTATGCAGACTAAAGATCTTCACTAAAATGGTGGTTGCATTTAGAGGACACCACAGGCATTGACCAAAAGTCTCGTAAGAGATTTGATAATTAAGATCGAAAACGAGCGATTTGTGATGTAATTTTTGTTATTAGATATTTGATATTTAGATGAATATATACGTTGTTCGTCGCTATATAGCTGTTATATTGCTGAACCCGATGCTAAACAAAATTCTCTCTCTTTACGCTGTCATGTTGTGAACTATAAACCAGAGAATCAGAATATCTCGAACCAGTAATACGTGGACTACAACATATCCAGTTTGGAACTTCCTGGAATCCAAGCTTTCAACATATATCATCCCCTTACACATAGAGATATTCCGAATTGTGCTTACTTTTATGGCATATGCAACTGGTTTCTTGTGCCGCGATACTTCATAATTGTAGAGCTATTGAACTTTTTTTTGTATAATCTTCGCTTTTTGGGACAGTAATTTTATCCGTGAAGACCTATGAAAGAAACTAGGTTTAATGTAGAAGAACAACAGATGTTATTTATTTCTTACTATTAAAAGTTTCACATTGAATATCTATTACCTGTCCTTTGACCTAATTTACCTTGCCAACATTTACACAAGAATGCTGCTAACTGAATTGACGTCTTCGGGCAGCAGTCGTATAAACTTTTATAAACTGGTTTGAACAATAATTAGTCATGAAAAAGAAACAATGCAAAAGTACGTGTACTGGTTCGTGAAACCGTTTTGTCAACCTCGCATATGAACTTCACTACGATACTATACAACTGTTCCAGGTAACGTATACATGTGATGTAGATGTCTAGGACTGGCACCAGATTATGCTCACCAACCGAAACAGATGGTTTCAGATATAATTGTAACTTATACGGGTGGTGAGCGGAACCTTCCTGGACCACACCTGTGGTGAGCTTGAACTAATAGATCCTGCTATGCGAAACCTTCCTGGACCACACCTGTGGTGAGCTTGAACTAATATACTGCTATGCGGAACCTTCCTGGACCACACCTGTGGTGAGCTTGAACTAATAGATCCTGCTATGCGGAACCTTCCTGGACCACACCTGTGGTGAGCTTGAACTAATAGATCCTGCTATGCGGAACCTTCCTGGACCACACCTGTGGTGAGCTTGAACTAATAGATCCTGCTATGCAGAACCTTCCTGGACCACACCTGTGGTGAGCTTGAACTAATAGATCCTGCTATGCGGAACCTTCCTGGACCACACCTGTGGTGAGCTTGAACTAATAGATCCTGCTATGCGGAACCTTCCTGGACCACACCTGTGGTGAGCTTGAACTAATAGATCCTGCTATGCGGAACCTTCCTGGATCACACCTGTGGTGAGCTTGAACTAATAGATCCTGCTATGCGGAACCTTCCTGGACCACACCTGTGGTGAGCTTGAACTAATAGATCCTGCTATGCGGAACCTTTCTGGACCACACCTGTGGTGAGCTTGAACTAATAGATCCTGCTATGCGGAACCTTCCTGGACCACACCTGTGGTGAGCTTGAACTAATAGATCCTGCTATGCGGAACCTTCCTGGACCACACCTGTGGTGAGCTTGAACTAATAGATCCTGCTATGCGGAACCTTCCTGGACCACACCTGTGGTGAGCTTGAACTAATATATCCTGCTATGCGGAACCTTCCTGGACCACACCTGTGGTGAGCTTGAACTAATAGATCCTGCTATGCGGAACCTTCCTGGACCACACCTGTGGTGAGCTTGAACTAATAGATCCCGCTATCTTCAGGTATCTGCCTTCAATCTAACTGAATGCAGGGTACTCGGCAAATGTCTAAACAAATACCAAATTATAATCCATGAGTTATTGCTTGGCTTGTGTCTTGCTCACTGTAATTTTCAAAGAATAGGAAAGAAATCAAATTCATTTTATCTCGTTTGAAAGTTGTTGTCTACTATCAAGTTAGATAAAGAGGTAATTTCAGAAGTTAGACTGCACTACTTTCTTAACGAGAGCCATCAGAAGATTGTGTATCCCCCCCGACCCCAGTGTAAGTGAACTGGGAAGGAGGAAAACAGCGGCATTTCTGTGTGTAGGAAATCAATGATGTGTAATACTATACATCGAACGTCATGCACGTCTTCAGACTGTGCCTATAATATACACCAAGTATCATGTGATCCGCATCAAAAGTTGTAGGAGTTGATTTGACAAGATATCATTTAAACTACAGTATTTTGGACTGTAAATGGCACTCCGTAGGAAAAAAAATATATGCCGGGGTGGGGGGGGGGATAAAAATACAGTACATTCTATGTCGATGGATCAATCTTTGAGTCAAGCCACAAGCAGTGACTAAAGTGTCACGTGTTGGTCGTTGAATAGTATTTCTGTGAAGGTGATGAAAATCGGAAATTCGAAGTATTATTAGAGCATTTCCACAAAGTGGATGCTCTTATGTATTACCGGGAAACTACTCCGCCGCCGTATAGCCGCCGCCGTCGCCATTTCAAGCGTCCATATCTCTGAAACCGTTGAAGATTTTTTAAATAAATTTTGTTTGCTATCTGGCTAGGTCTGGGGATTTTTTTTGGTTGTGTTTTCGTGTTTCTATTTGATCACTAGATGGCGCTGTAGTTATGAAAATTATTAACCTTTCTGACGCACTTTTTTCGAACGGCTTTTTCGATTTTCGTGAAATTTGGGCATAGTGATCTTGTACGACAGATACAGAGCTGAAAAGGTTTTGGTGGTGTTAGAGTGACTGTAAGGGCACGAATTTGACAACTCAAAAGGTGACGTTTTAATAAAAATGAAAATTGACCGATGTGAATAGAGATAAGTTGAATATTAGTTAATTCCAGAGAGCTGAACATAAGTATGATATGGCTGGAGCTGCAATTGATTTCCTTTTGATACGCCCGCCAAAAGGCGGACGTATTATGTGATGACGGTTTTCGTCCGTTATAAATTTTTGTTATAAATGGGTAACCATGCTGAATTTGTTCTTTGTGTGGTAGAGATCAAGATAGGAGGGGATACCACCTTGATTTTTGTAATTTAAGGTCATTTTTGGGTCACTTTTAGGGTCAAATGAGGTCACAAATGGGTGAAAATGGATTCTAACTTAATATCCTTTGTGCTGTTTGTTACGAGTGGTTATCCATGGTCAGTGGGTTTTATGTGGTGCAAGGTTTAACGTAGGTATGGATAGCACGTTCTATCGTAGGAATAAGGTCGTTTCAGGGTCACTTTTGGGGTCAAAATAGATGAAAATTGCTTTTACTCATTGTTCATTGCGCCGTATGTTGAATTTCTCTTGTGTATTGTGTGGTTTAAGAAAAGGGTGGATGCAAAGTAAACATTGGAAATTCAGGTCGCGTTGAGGTCATTATCGCGGTCAAATAAGGTCAACAGAAGTTTACAGGTTTTTAGTCTCTCTTCCTGAATGCTCTTCATTTAGTTCACCAAATCCAAAAAATGTTACATCCTTGCTCGCTTATGCTGCAATTTTGCTTTCTTATGGCAAGATATATTACCGAGTTCCCAGTTTGCATTTGCTGTGGTCATGTATGCACCAAACCACCATTAAAAGTAGGTTCACTTTATAGCAGCCCCATAGACAACATTATGCCATGTATTATCCTGGACTTCTCTTCACATAGAGAACGATGATAGACTTGTATAAGGACCAACATAACTGGAACAAATTTATGTATTTTTTTAAGGTCCTCCTGTATATTCATGGCTGCTTTTGCTGGGTATTCCTATGAAAATAATTGGTATGTTAGTCAGCTTCATGGCAATATTTTTCACTAGAAAGCAGAAATATGGACACTAAATGCTCACTATATAAATGCCACGTATTGCCTATTCAAATAAGTAGTTCAGTTTCCAAAATCCGAATCTACATATAGCACACCAAAAATTAACTAACTTGAAGAACATTTCAGTTGAATTTTTTCATCAAAATTTCTCACAAAAGCAGCTTCATAACCTTTGATGTGTACACGGTCATATACAGGTCAATTTTTATAATGTTTAACAGATCCCCCAAAATGCCTAAAACAAGAGAGCAAAAAACCTCCAGATTGGAGGACATCTAAAAACTTATCACGGTAAAATCAATTTTTCCGATATTCAACCTTTTATATTTATTGTTGTGGAAAGCAGAAATATGGACACTAAATGCTCACTATATAAACGCCACGTATTGCCTATTCAACTTGAAGAACATTTAAGTTGAATTTTTCCATCAAAATTTCTCACAAAAGCAGCTTCATAACCTTTGATGTGTACACGGTCATATACAGGTCAATTTTTATAATGTTTAACGGTGCCCAAATTAACAGATTCCCCAAAATTCCTAAAATAAGAGAGCAAAAACCTCCAGATTGGAGGACATCTAAAAACTTATCACGGTAAAATCAATTTTTCCGATATCCAACCATTTATATTTATTGTTGTTCAATGCCACCATGTTTTGTACCACCTTAGAAAAAGCATGTTGTTGTTGAATGTAGTGGATGTCCCAACTTTCGATTCATTTCCTTGGTATTATGAGTACCGGAAGTTTATCTTCATCTGTGCATCAAAGCTGAACACTGCATAGCTGTTGGCCTATTGTGAGGCTCTAGGAATGAGATTCGGCATTGAAAACAATGCAAAATTTCAAAGCATCTCGGGATTTTCAAATGACTCCTTCACACACTGTGCCGTATGGCCGACCCCAAAGTACAGGAAAATCCAACAATAAAACTAGTGGCAACTAAGTCCATTATTCGAAAAGGATAGCTAATATCCCTGAATCTACTGGGGAAGAATGGCGAGATTTCTCTCAGTGGCGAAACGTGCAAAAAATCCAAATAAGGAGCAAGAAAATTAATGGTCCTAGAAATACACTGTGTGTCAAGGGAGATAAACGTCTGCCTGTTGTATTTATAATTATATCGATGGAATAATTAATTTGTTTGCCGAAAGAAAAACAGTTTCAGATCTCGATTGTATTGCCAATGTTGCATGACTGTTACAATGAATCTTCACAACATGATCGATGTATACAATTAAGAAATTTTCTTCCACATTTCTATTTATGGGCACTACACATGTATTCGGGGAAATGCTCTGTCCGTGTTTCACACGAGCTTTCATTTGGGCCTGTGAAACCCGAATGCTTACTCGAAGTAACGAAAAGATCTTTACTGATCGAGAGCTGGATAAACGGGGGAATAATGAGGTGGGTTAGTCTGGATGAAATGAATCCTAACTGGAAAGATAAATATACTTGTTTGTTGGTGGTTTGATTTATGCCTACTCAAACAGAGTGAGTAGTGTATTCCCGCCCAGCCGAAAGGAAAGGAATTATCAATGGTCAAAGCATTGCCTGATATCCACTAGTAGATTATATCGTCATTGATAGTATAAGGTCTCGTGTTATCAGTTTTGTTAACAATAGTGTTCACGACATTCGCAGCTGTTAGAGGGATATTCAGGAGGGATATTCAGGCGGGATATTCAGGAGGGATATTCAGGCGGGATATTCAGGAGGGATATTCAGGAGGGATATTCAGGCGGGATATTCAGGAGGGATATATCGATCGTAGATTTCATGCGTCAAAATGTGAAGACGGAAAAAAAACATTTTCTTCAGATTCCAAAAGTCATCAATAATACACTTCACCTGACGAAGCAGATATCCACAATCGGCTAAAGCTCGTGATCATTAAACTTAGTCTTGAAGGTGCCATCCTTTGTTATTCATTTATCTATACTCCATTATTAGTAATTCATACCGGTTGATATTTCTGAACGGAAGAACTCCCATAATCACTGTGTGCCTATGCTCAATGACGCTTTCCAATAGAAAAGGCATCTCTTCTGGATGCGCGATATCAAAGCACTATACGCCTAAACAGATATGGAATATAGCCCTGTCGGTATCGTGCCGGACTCCATTCATACCTACCCCTTGGAAGATGCCACAATTCAGTTCGGATCATTTCATGGCTGATTTTTTGTCCGTTGAATAATCGACATGAATTGTATTTGTGAACCAATGTTTTAATGATTGTTCACTTCATCGAATAACGAAATGGCACGAGAGAGAGAGAGAGAGCGAAGGCAAATGTTCAACACTGCACTGGATCAATACCATCTTGGTTCTATCAAGGGCCATCCATGTTTTCACGGAGGACCATAATCCAAGTTAACTCGGAATGCAGTATAATTAATGTCGTCCCCCGTTTGTCTGGACTAATTACCTTTTGTGTATTTATACATGGAAATGTATTTCAACCTAATCATAAGGGATCTGAATAAATGTTAAATTAATACCAGTAGGATAGAATCTGAATACCTGATAGCTTTGGACATATCACAGATACCAGAAGTCAGTGCAAAGTCGCCCTTGCCACTAACTTCCGCTTTGTAATGTTTGTTTCTCAATAGGAGAGGATTTTTAATTGGGGTTATGTTTCGAGTACCATGAGTAAGAATACCCGAGAAGTGAATAGAATATGTGTAACAGAGAACTGTAACGGAGAAAGCAATTTACATAACGAATTGAAGCATTTGGTACAAAGTATTATCATACGCCATATCTTTGCTATCAACGTTTTCATTGATCGTTTTACATAGTACTTTGGAAGACTAATAGCAGTATGAAATAATGTGATAAAGCATACACCAATGAATACTACTGAAAGTTTGGAAACCGTATATATCACAGTGAAAGAACATTGAAAACTGATACAACGAAGGGGTACCAACCGCTGTTTGATTTGTGATTCGATTTAGAAATTTGACTTCTATGGATCGGTCGGCAGTAATCACTTCATCTGGAGAAGAATATTGTACAGCACAATAGTGACACCAATGATTATTATTTTGGGTCGTTAATTCTCTTTGATCCATTTGCTGACGTATCGGTAATTATTGAAAGCTTTGAGGTATAGTAATGTAAAGACAGAATCGATTCCTGTTCCTCATGAAGTAATTCTGGTATTTTAAAGCTGTGAGCTTTTTATGAATACACAGATGTCTGTGCGGGTTGTTTTGATTAATTTAGTTGACAAACTACCACAATTCTGTGATCGCCATGTGCTGTTGGCCCAGTTAACCAATCAACTGAGAGAACTAGCACTTCCGCTTCGTCTTCTAGTCCTATTGTGCAAGCCTTCCATTCTTTGTGTATTTACAGCTTGCCAGTATTGTCGTCACCATGTACGTCCGTCCGGCTTCATTTTCTCCTCACCTCCTCTCAAAAATTGGTCTAGGAGCTTCAAACTTACTTCACAAATGCATGCGGCCTTTGAGCAAAAGCGTAACAGAAATCAGTGAGACTGACCTAACTTTTTGGGTCAGCAGGTAAAATCCATTCTTCATATATGCTGTTTATCACCACCATATATCAAGTCTGGTATATCCTAGTCTTACCGAATTTGAACCAAACACACATCTGCATGGACCTGGACTACATACACAGTTGTCCTTGGGGTATTGTTATCGTGTACGTCCGTGCCTCCATATCTGTTTTCTCATTACCATCATATCTGGAGAATGAGGATGCCTAAGTACATCAAACTTACATCACATATGTAAGTAGTAGATAAAGAGCATTTCGAGTCAACTTGACCTCAGAAATTTGCATATGACCTCTGTCACGTGACAGCGACAGCCAATCAGAAGCGAGTATTCTGTCAGAGGGGTCATTGTGGGTGGTGGGATGGTGGATGGTGGGTTTAAGATGGCGGCTGTGGTGGGATGGTGGATGGTGGGTTTAAGATGGCGGCTGTGGTGGGATGGTGGATGGTGGGTTTAAGATGGCGGCTGTGGTGGGATGGTGGATGGTGGGTTTAAGATGGCGGCTGTGGTGGGATGGTGGATGGTGGGTTTAAGATGGCGGCTGTGGTGGGATGGTGGATGGTGGGTTTAAGATGGCGGCTGTGGTGGAATGGTGGATGGTGGGTTTAAGATGGCGGCTGTGGTGGGATGGTGGATGGTGGGTTTAAGATGGCGGCTGTGGTGGGATGGTGGATGGTGGGTTTAAGATGGCGGCTGTGGTGGTATGGTGGATGGTGGGTTTAAGATGGCGGCTGTGGTGGGATGGTGGATGGTGGGTTTAAGATGGCGGCTTGTAGAAAAACGTATAAAAGCAGGCGATTTTTAGGGGTGGGGTGTATTCATTGCACTACCTGCCTGATTGACCTCACCAGCCTACCTGCCTGATTGACCTGACCAGCCTGTCTGCCTGCCTGTCTGCCTGCCTGCTTGCCTATCCGCTTGTATGAGACGAAAGCATGAGACGTGGAGAAGATTTTCCCTGGGATCCAGCAGCACCTCCGGTTGAAATCTTGCCTGAAGACGAGCGTGTCAGGGACATTTATCGACGTCACTGGGCTACCATACGCCATTGTTTTCATCGTGACCGTCGTCTATTGGACTTGTATAACTTTCGATTGCAGGACCTCACGTATTTGTCTACCTATGCCGAGAATATTTTCACAGATCAGGTGACAGCGTTCAAGTTGAATATGACATTCGGGTACATTTTACGGCACAAGGAGACGGACCAGGTGCGGTATTATTATCCCAGCAATAATACCTATGTGTTTGATCAGCCGTTCACGGTGACGGATGCGATTTCTCTGGAGCCACTCATCGACCAACTGACTACGTTGGATCCATTGGAATGGGCCCGGTTGCAACGCCCCAATACCCAATGGCATGTGGAAATGGTGACCAACATCACATTTTTCGTCACGAAAATGAGAGATCATCTTATCGGTGCTCCTGTACTACTACCCCCGTGGTTGCTTCATCGAAAAGGCCTGTATGCATTAACAGGAGGGGCAAAGGGGCCCTACAAAGACCGGAAATGTCTGTTTCGGTGTTTGGCCGTGCATGTGGACGAGTGTGACCTCAAGGCTTGTGACAGAGTGGCCAATGACTATTGGGAACAGTATTTACAGCAGCAAGACTTGGATAAGCGGCACTTCCGTGGAGTTCCGTTCAAGAATTTGGATGACGTGGAAACACTGTTCAACATCAATATCTTTGTATACCGATTACGATGCGAGGAGGATACATTTGTGGCTGAATTGGTTCGTCGTTCAACAGAACGGTATGCTTCTACGATGAAAGTCAATGTGTTCGACGACAATGGCGTGAGTCATTTTTCGCTGATCTACAATATGAGCCAGTACGCTCAGTCTTTCAGTTGTGCCCAATGCCATCGGGTGTTTCACCGTTCCTCCAACTTACATCGCCACGAGAAAATCTGTGACAACAGTGTCAAGCGAGTATATCCGGGTGGTGTGTATCATAATACGCCTACTATTTTCCAGGAACTGGCCGATGAGGGTCTTATCATACCGGAGGCGGATCGTTATTTTCCCTACCGGGCGTGTTACGATTTTGAGGCCCTGTTGGAGCCCATGGACATGTTTTCAGCGAAAACGCAGTGGACGCAGCGCCATATTCCTCTGAGTGTCAGTATTTCCAGCAACGTACCTGGCTATGACGCTGCACCGGTGTGTTTCGTGTCCACTGGGGATTCCCATGAGTTGATCACCCGCATGATGGAGTATTTACAGGAAGTCAGTGCGGCTAGTACAGAACTATTGGTGTCCAAGTTCCAGGACGTACTGCACCAACTGGACGATCGCATTCCTATACCGGGTGTAGCGTTTAGTGACGATGAAGAGTCCGAGTCGGAGTCGGAGCCCGAGTCGCAGCCCCTGCAGTCGCAGGATGTGCCTTTACCGAAACCGTATGCGGAGAAATTGAAAGTGCGCTTCCTACAATATCTAGGCCAGTTACCGGTGCTAGGTTTCAACTCGGGGCGATATGATTTGAACATGGTGAAGGAATTTCTTTACCCCTACTTGGCCCAGGCCAATACCATCAAGTCCATCATCAAGAAGATCAATAATCATATGGCCCTCACTACCACATCACTGCATTTCCTGGATGTACGGAACTACTTAGCTCCTAATTGTAGCTATGATCAGTGGGTCAAGGCGTATAACTGTGCACAAACCAAAGGCAGGTTCCCTTACACGTATATATCAACGCTCGACCGTTTGCAGGAAACACAGTTGCCACCCCGGGACGCCTTCTTTGATGATTTGAAGCAAGTGGAATGTCCCGAAGACACGTACCGGGAACTACAGCAGGTATGGAACGATCAACATATGCAGACCTTGCGAGATTTCCTGATATGGTATAATAACCTAGATGTGGTTCCTTTCCTGGAAGCGACCGAGAAAATGGTTCAACTCTTTCGTCGCCAGATGCACGTCGATATCTTCAAGGAGTGCTTGAGTTTACCGGGTCTAGCGCTTCGCCATCTTTTTCAAGCGTGTCCTACGTACTTCTCGCTGATACAGCAAAAAGATGCAGACATGCATGATTGTCTAAAGCACAACATTGTCGGCGGACCGAGTCTTATTTTTCACCGTTACCACGAGAAGGACGTCACTACTCTCCCCAGTGGAAAACCCTGTGCTAAGATCATCGGTTTCGATGCCAATGCCTTGTACCTGTGGTCGCTGGCCCAACCTATGCCCAGTGGCCATTATACACGTTGGTTGGCGGAAGGTGGGCATTTTACACCGCAACGTACACCCTACAAGCATCTGGCTGATCAGTGGTTGGATTGGGAAGCCTATCGACGGGCAATTTATATACGACACCAGACCAACGCCACAGAGAAGCGGATAGGAGATCGTCGACTCCCCGTCGATGGGTTTGCCCTGGTGGGTAGGACACCCACCGTATTCCAATTTTACGGTTGCTATTGGCACGGCCACGGATGCCATTTCAGCGCTGGACGCTTCAACGAACGACGTGGAAAAACACCGGAAGAATTACGGGAAGAAGTGGTGGAGAACGGTGATTATGTGAAAGAGAGAGGATACCATCTGATTGAAATGTGGGAGTGTGAATTTCACACGATGTGCCAGGCCCTGCCCCATTTACGACGTTTCCTGAAAGAGCGCGAGTACCCCTTGAGTCGTCGGCGACTCCTGAGTCTGCCACAGATGTTCGACGCCATTCGTTCGGGGGACCTCTACGGCTTTGTCGAATGTGATTTGCATGTTCCCGACACTCTCAAGCCTCTCTTCGCCCAGTGTCCTCCCATCTTTAAGAACACGCTGGTGGGTCGGGATGATATTGGGGACACCATGAGGGCCTATGCGCAGCAACACGAGTGTTTGCCTCAACCTCGACGGATGTTGACTGGTAGTATGTGGGCCGAGAAAATCTTGCTGGGCACTCCCTTACTGCAGTGGTACATGAACCACGGTTTGGAAATTACCCAAATATACCAAGTGATACAATACGTACCCGACGCTTGTTTTGCGGAGAATGCCGACATCGTGACGTCGGCCCGTCGTCAAGGTGATGAAGACCCGAGTGAGGCCATCATCGGTGAATCTTGGAAGTTGACGGGCAATGGTTATTATGGAAAAACGGTCACGAACCAGGATAAGCACGTCAACGTGAACATTTGTACTACTGC